>LR812538.1:26149950-26378863 GCA_903798195.1 Danio kyathit
CTGGTTAGGAAAGTGTAAAGTTCAGGGATGCAGAACAAATGAAACCTATGACCTTGTATATGAGATTTAGCCTAGTTGTATTTACTGGCTAGTCAATGCAAACATAGTGACATTTAAAGAATGCTCTCCAGTAGAAATGTAAGCCGCGAGTGTATTTCTGGATGCGCTCCACTACATAATCCGCGCTAACATCTGCATGTGAGTGTCTTTGAGTACAGTAATGTTATGAAGAGATAGCTTTAGCGCATGATTTGTTTTGTAAGGTAAGAAATCTCATTTCAAAGGTGAGGTGTTTTATATTCTACTCTTTGTGTTTGTTTGCTTCCTGGGGTGAAACGTATTTGTTCTCTGGTCTGCTCTGCAACGGCACAGCATAATATATCAGCTACACAACAAAGTACATGCACAAAATTCAGTACAAGTCCAAATACACACCCTTGCGACGATGTGATTACTCAGTCTCCTCTACGTGACTTTGCTTTCCTAATTGGCACATGGATGATGACATTTTCATTGTATGGTAATGTATCTTGCTGACCCAGTTGTCATTGTGTATGTTTTCACAGGTGTAAAGGAGCGTCACACTATGGACTCTCTGCAGAGAGAAAGCGTCGCTCTCAGGAGGGCGACTGCACAGACAGCACCTCAGAGCTCACTCTGGCAGCACTGCCCGGCGAGGGTTGCCCCTCCTCAGCCATCGCCCTCCTATCAGATGAGCCTGGCCTGGTTAACCCCGCCTATGAGCCCAGTGTGGAGGATAACAGCCAATCCGGGAGCACCACCAGCCTGGCAGCACGCAGCGGTTCCCGGAAGAGTGAGTGTGAGTGCACACAGTGTATTTGTGTGTATTTGTTTATATATTAAAAGTGTTATGTGTATATGTGTATGTGTGTGTGCGTGCAAAAGGTTTTATCTATCCTACACTGTAAAAAATGCAGTGCTCCACACAATGCATTCATGTTGTCCCGACACAAATCGATTAAGTTAGATTAACAAATTGAAGTGGACTGAACATAAAACAATTAAGCTATGCCCAACAAGTCTCAAGAATTGTGTTGTTTTAGCTCGTTTAAAAAGTTGTTTGACCAAGCAGCAAAAACATTGTTTTTTTTATGTATATGGGTAATTCTTTAACTACGGCCATTTTTATGTCCTTTGATCATATATCTAAAAATATAATAAAAATTCCTCTTTCTTTGTCAAACTAATAATAATACTGACTTTTAAAAAAAATACTACCATTCTATTATATATTTTTTTTATATTATTCAACCTCCTTTTACAGTAGCTGTCAAAATCACTGTTTTTGCCATGTCGCACACTAAGAGTTTTAAATTTTAACAATGTAAATAACATTTTAAAAATATTATTTATCTGGTAACTTTTAATGTGTCCTAATTAAGCACTAGTGAAATAGGTTAAATATTTTTTAGTTATTAATGTGAGACTATTATCAATATGAATTTTTATACAAAATATAGCTGTCGCACAGTTTCAGTGTCATTTCCACCACAACACTGTAATGTCACGTTAAATAGTTTGTGTGAAAGATTGTTTAGGTGGTTTCTATGAAAATGAATAGTGACATCAGAACACGTCCAAGATTGAGGGAATTAAAATTTTCGTCAACAACACATGAAGAAAAATCAAGGTAAATATTGCTTGATAAGGTAATACATTTATTCTAAGTCATTTCATCACCTTCAAAGGTGTTTCAAAAAACCAACCAAAATTAATGTAAATAAAAGTATGTTGTATACATGAAATGCTAGTATCTATTCAAAACTTATCAGTGAAGCTATCTTAAATTTTTTAACAATAAACTAGAATAACATTTCCACATACACATACATAGTAAATACATTTTTTTGCATTTAAACATTTTTAAATATATGTTTTTGAATTGCTTTTATTCTAACATTATTATTAGTATTATTATTTAAAATAACAACATTTTCTTTTGGAGATGTTCCATGCATTTGTCTTTTCCTTTCTCACAATTACTTAGACAGTTACAGCAATCTGAGTAGTGTCATTTATTCAAAGTCGCCCTCTGCACCACTAATGTCATTTGTAATGCAAAAATCAATTCAAACTGCACGTCTGAAAAGACTCTGCTGAGACACACAAATGATATAGCATTTAAAGACAAAGGTAAAGAAAGAGAAAAGTGTAAATGCCATGTGAATGCTGTATGAGGCCTGATTCTGACATCCACACATTGGTTTCAGTTTCTGACATTGCCTTAAAACGTGAAGCTTGGAGAATGGGGACAATAAATGCTGCTGCCCCAGCAGTTCTGGCTTTGGGACTAAAAACAGTGTGACACTGCAGCTGAACAAGCTGTCTGCATCCACTCTGTCCAATGCCACTGTTAAACCTTGTCTATCAGGACTGAATGACTGAAAGAGTTGAAAAATGCAACCCTTGTTATTAAATAGAACATAAAGAACATTTGAACACTATTATTTTTTGTTGTCCGAAACTTTTATATGAGATATCATCACACAGACCTGCAGAAACATTATCCAGCACTGCTCTGTGCTGATTCAGGTCTAACCTGAGGTTCTTACTGCAGTGTCCACAGTTCATCACCAGCAGGTGCTGCTTACTTCAGATGTTCATTGTTTGGTCTGCAGGTGCAATGTACAGTATTGTAAGGGTCAAACATTTTTTTTTCTTCGCCAAGTAAATCATTCATTCATTTATTTTCTTTCCTCTTAATCCCTTTATTCATCAGGGGTCGCCACAGCGGAATGAACAGCCAACTTATCCAGCATATGTTTTACAGAGCGGATGCCCTTCCAGCTCTCCCCAGTACTGGGAAACATCCATACACGCTCATTCACACACATACACTATGACCTGTTTAGTTTATTCAATTCACCTATACCACATGTTTGTGGACTGTGGGGAAAACCGAAGCACCCAGAGGAAACCCACGCAAACACAGGGAGAACATGCAAACTCCACACAGAAATGACAACTGACCTACTCGAACCAAGGACCGTCTTGCTGTGAGGCGACAGTGCTAACCACTGAGCCATCGTGTCACCCCAAGTAAATCTAAAGTCAATAATAATTGTACAGTACAGTTATCACCCCAAAGAAAAAGAAATCTTATTGATGTACAGTAGTCAACATTTAAAGTGGATCAAACCATTTCATCAAAAATGTTCCAAACTATTCAACAACACCCATTCTTGTCAATTGACAATTTTGAAAAACCTTTTAGAACCACTTCAAATGTTGACTACTGTATAACATTTTAGAGAAAGTTGTGTCTGATAATTTGTTCTCTTTCTTGCAAATAAATGATATCAGGTAACACTTTACAATAACAGTACATGAATAATGATGTATTAATGTGTAAACTAAACATTACTTTATTATGAATTAATGATGAGTTAAGGTATGCACTAATCATGAACTAACTTGAACTACAACATGAGTCACATGAGTTCATGTGTGAATAACGGCTACCTTAATTACTTGATAGTACATGTTGTTAAGTAATGTATTAGTTAACATTTACGTTTAAGCTAAATGTAACCAACATGAACTCATGAGCTGTTAATGTATGACTATGTCATGACTTTACTTGGAGGGGCACATCATCATTAACTCATCCTTAACTACTCATGAACTCCTGTTCATGCTGATGTTGACAGAACACTTTTCTTATGGTATTCAGTGTAAACTGACTAGTTGGACGTGCATAGGGAGTTCATGAGTAGTTAAGAATGGGTTAATGATGATGTGCCCCTTCAAGTAAAGTCACAACATAATTATATATTAACATATCATGAGTTCATGATGGTTAAATTAAGCATAAACTAATGTGGTAATTAATACATTAATTAACAAACAATCATGTACTAACAAGTAATTAAGGTAGCCGAAATTCACACATGAACTCATGTGACTCATGTTGTAGTTCAAGTTAGTTCATAATTAGTGCATACATTAACTCATCATTAATTCATAATAAAGTAATGTTTAGTTTACATATTAATACATCATTATTCATGTACTGTTATTATAAAGTGTTACCTGATATCAATAATAAGTTCAAGCAGGTTTCAGGCCCCAATACTGTTACGTGATCTACATTTGACACTATAAAACAATATACTGTTAGATAAGTAACAAAATTGCAGTGGTATTTATGGACAGACATTAAAAAACAATTAGACCCTCACCTTGTCAGACTGTTGTCATTTGGTTTATTTAATCAAGTGATTATATAAAATTGAAACTATTAAAACGTGGAGTGCAACAAGGATCTGTCTTAGGCCCTCTTCTTTTTTCAGTATACATGCTGCCTAACTGATTGTAACCAGAATGTGCAAAGGACATGTCCAGGCATGCTTAGGCAGAGAAATTTCTCTCTCCTCCTCCTTTCTCAGCCACTTTCTTCATATCACTCTCTCACATTCATTCACAGATCGCAACTTTGACAGGACGTCAGTACGCAGCCGCTCATTTCGACGCCTAAATAGAGCCTTCAGTGTCCTACGGAGAACCAAGAGTGGGACAGCAGTGGCCAATGAGACCACAGAGGAGCGAGACAACCTCAGAAATGCCAACATACCAGCAGAGGGTGAGCGTGAGTGTCAAAATTTTTGTATTTTCTCACCTGGTTCGCCTGAAAATATAGCTAATGAACAAATTGAATGCCATCTTGGGACCAGTTAGAACCAAAGAAATGTAGCTGGGAGACCAGTTAGACAAAATTAAAACAGATAATATTAACAAAGCTCTGTTTGATGCTGTCTTTTGAATTATAATTAGCATTAGTGTTAGCGTCAGCATGAAATGTAGTAAACCTGTTAGTAAATGAAGTATAAAGCCCCGTTCACACAAAGTACAAAAACTGTTAAGATATTTATAATGAAATCTTTATTTGCATCCAAAATACAGTATGATTACATTGTTTATTAAAGGGTCATCTATGTGTCCCAGGCTGCTAAAAACAATAATAGGACACGTTTTTCACAAAAAAAGTAAAAATTGGTTGTTTTTGCGTTATTTCAAGCAAATTCGTTTTTCCAGTTTGAAAAGAAGTTTTGAAGCTATGTCACGACCATGAGGTCCTTGTGTAAATTCCAGCATGGAGACTGGATGTCTGTACCGGCCAGTACGACGTGATGTCTTTGAGATTTCAGCATTAATTCATGAGAAAGACTTCCAAGTCTTTCCAGACCGCCAATCAGCACTCTTTATTGTGCATGAGGTGCAACTTCATTAATATGCATGATAAAGCTTCGAAGACTGTTTTTACCAGTTACAGTGTTCAGACTCAGAGAGATGACACGTTGTGTTGCCAATCGTAATTAAAACAAGTGAAAGAAGAAGAATTGTTGAGAAATGGGTCGTCAGTGTTGGTTATAAATGTGCTGCAACGAAGGTTTTGTTTCCAATGAGAGTGACGCTGCGTGTGGATTACAGTGTTCTGCTAACATGCGACAAAATTATGTTTGTAAGGAACATTTTTTACCCGAGAGCTTTTCGCATCTGGAAATGGTGAAATCTGGATTTGCCACTCGTCTCCTTTAAAAAAAAAAAACACGGTTCCAGTTCGTGCTGATTGTGCTGTCTCTACGGATTTGGTACGTGTGTGATCAATGTTCGTTGTTTATGTTTATTCAGATGGCAAAGTTAGTTAGTATCGTCAGCAGAACTCTTTCAGTTTTTAAAGACATACCTTAGTCAAAATTATTTAGTTACTAAGTTTACAGTCCGTTAATATCACTACAATATTATGGACTGAAAGATTTGCTGTAAATGCTGCTCTCCGAATGTAAATATGCAAACACCTCAATCAAACTACAGTATTATCGTCATGTAGGATTTTCGCCGCATTTTGAGAAATGTGGAGGGGTTTTTTTTGGTATGAAACATTCCATTAAAACTACACTCTTCCAGCAGTTCCTCGCATCCAGTATCTCGTTTGTCACGGGGAGCATGCATGAAATGTTCCTAAATGAAAGTGAAAGTGCCAATCTGCAGTTAAAGTCGACAAATTAAGAATGAAACACCCAAAATTGTAAACATGTAAACATAGTCACTGTCTGTCTCCTCTGCGCCTGTGTTGCCACTGTGGAAATCAGTGCGTGCATGTACTGAAACTCCCCTTTTCATGCAAACCCTTCCCTCTTTCGCCACTCGACACTCCCATTTAAGCTGGACTCACCCACTTTCCTGACTATTTTCAAACTAGAGGTGGGAAAACACCCTGCTGAAACAGAGGGTTTCATGGCCCTTTAAAAGCACATGGTTAAGTTTTGTAATTTGTTGATTTAAATGCTCAGGTTTGTCGGTTCGGTTTTGAAAGCGATTCCAAAGCTATTGTTCTTCTGTGCCATTATCATTACAGTTGTGGTGGATTTGCTAATATTATAGTTATTGTCCTTGGTGCGAGGTATTAAAATCTCATTGTGTCATGACTATTAGTTTAAGAACCGGAAATGGCATATTCATGGTCACTCACAAAATCAGACATATTCTCAGCCTTGGGGAATGAATGTTCCCATCACTATCGTTGCGTAGCATGTTAAAACAATATCAATGGATAATAAAGGAGAAAGGGAGTGTGTCACAAGGTGACAGTCTGGTTTGGGTCCGCTCAGCACCGCAGTAGCATATGGTCCTTTAATAATGCAGATGGAGCCTGAGGAGCTTTGTCAGAGAGAGACAGAGAGGAAATGAAGCAAGCAGTGTGTCGGGACAGAGGAACTGGACAGATGAACGCTGAGTGCGAAGGTTGCTTTCTGAATGAAAACAAAAGAGGGAAAGAGACTGGAAATGAGTGAGGAAAATACTGATGAGCAAGTGTGTGCGTGCGTTCGTTATGTAACACCCTGGTTGCGGTAGTAATGAGCTTCACTTTCTCTTTCCCTGCAAGCAATCAGAAGTGATGAGAGGAAAATATTGACTTTGAAAGAGAGAAACTGCAGATTGTGGAGAACAGGGAGATATATGTGTGTGTGTGTGATGGCAATGGAGAAAGAAGGGATGGATAAAGATAAGGAGAGACAAACTGGAGATTGTTACTGAATCCAGCTGTAGTATTACAGTACCGTATGTTCAGGCACAGGTGCAGTACGAATTGTTCACCCAGAGCAAATACAAACATACAGTATGAGCTTATTATGAACCCATTTACACTATGGATGTACTGTATATCTTCATAACTGTATGATGCCATCCTAGCTCTATGTATATACAGTTAAATCCAGAAGTTTACATATACTCTAAAAAGGAACACAACCATTTTTAAAAAAATGTCTGATGGTAAATCATACTATACGTTTACTATTTTAGGTTCGTTAGGATTAACTAAATCATTTACATTTGCTAAATGCCAGAATAATGAGAAAATTGTTTTTTTGTTTTTTTTTTTTGAGAATTTTTTATTAATTTCTAGACAGTCAAAAGTTTGCATTGTATTTTTTTAGCTTTGCTTTTAAACTGTATAACTGGTCAAATGTTTTGGGTATCCTTCCACAAGCTTCTCACAATAGTTTGCAGGTAATTTGGCCCCTCCTGACAGAATTGGTGTAACTGAGTCAGATTTGTAGGCTGTCTTGCTCGCACAAGCTTTTTCAACTCTGCCCACAAATTTTCTATCGGATTGAGTTCAGGGCTTTGTGATGGCCACTCCAAAACATTCACTCTGTTGTCCTTAAAGCACATTTTAACTAATTTGGCAGTATGCTTAGGATCATGGTCTGTTTGGAAGACCCATTTGTGGCCAAGTTTTAATTTCCTGGCTGATGTCTTGAGATGTTGCTTCAGTATTTCTACATACTGTTCTTTCTTCATGATGCCATCTATGCTGTGAAGTGGACCAGTCCCTCCTGCAACAAAACAGCCCCACAACATGATGCTGCCGCCCCCATACTTCACAGTTGGGATGGTGTTCCTAAGCTTGTAAGCTTTCCCCTTTGTCCTCCAAATGTAACACTGGTCATTATGGCCAAACAGTTCAATCTTAGTTCCATCAGGACATGTCTCAAAAAATTATTGTTGATTCTGGCTTGTTGATTTTCCCATGTTGTCACACAAGGAAGCAGTGTGTTTGAGGTTTTCCTTAAATAGTGTTCTACAGTTGTGCCTCCAATTAACTCAAATGTTGTCAATTAGCCAATCAGAAACTTCCAAAACCTTGACACCATCATCTGAGCTTTTTCAGAGGCATAATAATCTTACTGTATGTAAACTTGACTTTCAAGAAAAGTTATAACAATTTCTCAAAAAATATCTCTCTCATTATTCTGCTATTAAGCATAACAGAAACAAATGTGATAATCCTAATTTACCTCAAAGAGAAAAAGTTTAGTCACATTAACATCTGACTTTTTTTTAATGGTTATGTGCCTTTTTATACAGTGTGTGTAAACTTCTGGTTTTAACTGCATTTTGGCTAAATTTAAGTTCCAATGTTTTAACCACAGACTTGATAATGCATTAAATTGGGACTGAAAACTGATTGGTTACATCTAATAATGTTTTTATTATTGTTATTATTGGTTTATTATGTACTGTATACACAAAAATATTAAGAGACAGTTAAAAGATTCTTGGGATTAGGGCTGGGCGATTTGGCCTAAAATCTAAATCTCGATTTAATTGAACATTTCAACTCTATTACAGTTTTGTACAGTAAATATGCTCATATATTACAAGTGAGAGATTTTTGAATGAAGGGTGCATTACTTAATTTTAAAATAATTAAAGGAAACACACACTACTATCTATGATTATTTATTGAACATCAACGATGAACAACTGAAATTAAAGGTAAACGATTATAGGTTCTGAATGTCGATTTCAATTACTTTTCGATTAATCCCTAATTTTTCGAGCCATCCCATTCCAAATTTATATTATATTTATGTTACTATACGAGTAAAATGTCATTTTTATTCAGTAAACTACCAATAATATTTCCTCCAATTTTAAAATAAAGGTTGCCATTTAGAGATTTTTGTTATATTTCATTTATTTTTTAATTAAATAAAAAAGATGCCATGCTTTTAGAAATGTTTACATTTATTTTTAGACAATACAGCATTAATACAGTTTTAGCTTCAAAATAGTTTAGAAATCAATATTTGATAGAATATTTTCCCTAATTTAGAAATTAAAATTTTTTCATTAACCCTATTTTTTTTAACCCAAATGCAATTGTTTGCGGCTGTTTTTTTTTTCACAAGAAACTTCTTATGTCCACCTGTTACAAGAGAGTCGGGTAACAATGTAGTGCTGATCCACGTGCGGTTCATTATGGGTCATTGTACAGGCAGATGGTCATCAACAGAAGCACAAAAGAAACATGAGAGTGATCCAATAGTCTGGGTACAAGCAATGGTCATAACAAACTCAGCAAAGAAAATAAACATCAACAAGGCTAGGAACACTGACAAAACTATAAACAAAACACGAGAACCAGGACATAAACGGAAAACTAAGTAATTACTAAGTAATGTGTGTGTGGGGTGCATAAATAGTACAGGAATCAGTCCATGATGCGAAACCAGCGGTGTGTGAGCAATCAGTGTGAAATCAGGAGCCGATGTGTGCACAGTGCATGCTGGTAATAGTAGTTCATTATTTTGGTGCTTGTAGTTCTCCAGCGATCTGCAGTTCCTGGATTGCTAGTGATTGTTACACCACCAAATCTGGTCAGTAAAAATGGTCAAAATTATGAAATAGGTTTTTATTAGACAATATTACAATTTAAAATTGCCAGTTTCAATTGTAAAATATGCAAAAATCGATTAAATTTCTGGTTTATTTATTATTTCCGAATATTCAGAATCATTACAGAAATCCTCTTAACAAGCACTGTTAACAATAGTGTAGTTCCTTGAAAAAAAGATAATGGTTTGATAAAAATGGTTCTTTCAATAAAAAGTTTAATAAATTACATTTTTTAATATTATAAATTCCTTTTTTCCTTTCAGTTTTAATCAATATAACAAATACTTCTAAATAAAACAATGAATTACTATTAAAAAAAATAATAACATATTGGCCCCAGATTTTTGATCAGCACTACATTGATCAGCAATACATCTGTGGAAAAAAGTTCAAATTTACTTTAAACTCACCCCTTTAATTGTAACATTTATCTTAATGCATTCATATAAAGTCTCTGCCAGCCTTGCATCCACCGACAGACCACTGTAATGCTTTTTTAAGTCCTGCAGTCATGCTTGGCCTGGCTTTACTCTGGACAGATGCCCTGTTTGTGTAGCACTGAAAGTGATGATCATGTGGGAGTTCAGTTCACTGATTACACAAACTCTCTCTCTCTCTCTTTCAGTATTCGCATTACCTCAGCTGCATCATCTAATCCCTGATGGTGAGGTCACCAGTATTAAGATCACCAGGGCAGATCCTTGTGAACCACTGGCAATCAGTATTGTTGGTGGCAATGAGACCCCTCTGGTCCGCATCCTCATTCAAGACATCTACCGGGAGGGGGTCATCGCTCGGGATGGAAGACTGCTACCTGGAGATATGATTCTCAAGGTGCGTATGTGTGCTAGAGCTGAGATTACGTCAATGTACAGTAGGAGCGACTCGCCCTGGTTTTGATAGCACATGTTGTCACCATCTGTTGTTCGGAAGAGCAATGTATTTGGGTTCTGCATGTTGGCATTTTTAAATGTGATTTTTAATTTCATCATGTTATATAAAATAAGCAGAGATGAACTTATATTTACATTTAAGCTGTGATTATTTTAATGTGCCACAAGCCTATAAAACGCAGATATGTAATATTCCCAGAATAAAAATCAGAACCAGCTTCATATTCCAAGTGTGCAGCTTTATATTCCAAGCACAAACATGCAAGGAATTCATTGTGGTTTCCAGGAACTCTGCATGCATACATATATAACACAAAAACATTAAAAAAAAACATTTGAATAAGTCAAATGGCGATTCATTCCACTGTGGTAGCCCCTGATACATCAGAGACTAAGATGAAGGAAAGTGAGTAAGAGCATTTGTGAGTTTGAATAAATAAGATTAATAAAAAATAATTCATTCATTCATTTTCTTTTCGGCTTAGTCCCTTTATTAATCTGGGGTCGCCACAGCGGAATGAACCGCCAACTTATCCAGCATATGTTTTACGCAGCGGATGCCCTCCCAGCTGCAACCCATCACTGTGAAACATCCATACACACAGATATTCACAATTTCATACACATAGACTAAGGACAATTTAGCTTACCCAATTCACCTATAGCGCATGTCTTTGGACTGTGAGCACCCGGAAGACACCCACGCGAACACGAGGAGAACATGCAAACTCCACACACAAATGCCAACTGACCCAGCCGAGGCTTGAACCAGTGACCTTCTAGCTGTGAGGTGATCGTGCCACCCACTTCACCACTGTGATGCCCCGATTAATAAAATAAGGCATACTGTATGTACAGAATGTACTTTAGGGACACTGTATACATAAAATAATGTGCATTTATAAAGTAATTCTATTATTGCATATAAGAGTACTCGATTACTAGTAAAAATACGCAGTAATTGGTGCATTAGCTGTTTAGATGGAAATGTGGGGATGGCCAGGTTTATATGTCTAGATGTTCTAGTCTATGCTAAGGAATGGATGAATAAAAATAACACTAAATAAAATTAACATTTAAAATTTGGCCTTTCAACAGTGTGATTTTTTTTTTGCTATTAATCACATGCATGCTAATGAATGAATGAATAAAAATAACACTAAATAAAATTAACATTTAAATTGTGGCCTTTCAATAGTGTGATATTTTATGCAATTAATCATACTTCTTATAATATGCATGCTAACAACCAGCTAGATGTATATTATCTTTTACATAAAACATATACACATTACAAACACGTATATCAGGGAAATATAAACTTCTATTTTAATTGTGATTAGGCATGGGTCGGTAAAAGATTCTGACAGTATGATAACCTTAAATAAATATTTACGGTTTGACGGTATTGTGATTACTGCTCTAAAATATATTTTTTTTAAATGTCTGGGTTAAAAACAAAAACTTTTTTCCCCTTTGAACACAGTATATTTTATATTGAGAAATATTCAAAATATTTTGCAACAGTAAATATGTCAGGCTAAATCATTAAAATAAATTATTGACTTCTGCTGTCTTTATTAGTTTCAAAAACACAGATTTCTGTACAATTTAAGATGGCATCTTTGGATATCTTTTCTGCTGGAGATACTGTTGTCCTAAGAAACAAACAAACAAAAAAAAAAACTTGAATTTTCTAAACCATGGTATACCTTGAAAGCAGTTATCGGTCCATGCCTAATTGTGATTAATCGTTTGACAGTACTACATCAAACTCATGCTTCTGAAATGGCTATGATAAATATTATTCTCTACTGTTTGAGCTTTAAAAATGTACATAATCATATATTAATCATCTCAAACTGTGTGGTCTCTTCAGGTAAATGGCATTGACATCAGTAACGTGCCTCACTGTTATGCCGTGGCGGCTCTGAAGCAGCCGTGCACACTTCTGCGGTTGACCGTCCTGCGAGAGCAGCGCCATCGCTACCGTTCCCATCATCACTCCCCCACCGAGGCCTTCCCTGCCCACACAGCCACCATCCGGGACGACAGCCTGCATGTGGTCCTTGTTAAAAGGGCTCCCGATGAGCAGCTGGGCATCAAGCTGGTGCGCAGGCCTGATGAGCACGGCGTCTTCATCTTCCACCTGCTGGAGGGGGGACTGGCAGCCCGTGACGCTAGGCTGCGGGTAGACGACCGTGTGCTGGCCATTAACGGCCACGATCTGAGATATGGCGCCCCGGAACATGCCGCGCTGCTTATTCAGGTGAGAAGCTTTTGTGTGTATAAAAAGTGCTGTAGGGCTGATGTCAGAACTTTGAAGAAACTACGTCCCTTGATATTGTCCAATGGGGGTTTATAATGGGGGGCGGGAGGTGTTAATTAATGAGTAAAATAATGTCTGTTGTAAACATAACTTGACAATATTTGAATTTTTCTATAATGCAAACTGCACAGACTAGCATGCCAAATGATTTTATATACAGTTGAAGTCAGAATTATTAGCCCTCCTGAATTATTAGCCCATCTCTGTATTTTTTCCCCAATTTCTGTCAACAGAAAGATTTTTTCAACACATTTCTAAACACAATAGTTTAAATAACTACTTTCTAATAACTGATTTATTTCAGAAGTGTTTGCATGTCCTTTATGGCACAATTCATCAAAATAAATGTAAAATAACAGTCAACAACTTGTTGATTTAAAAAAGACCCTGAATTGTTTTACATTTTGTGATTTTTCTTCAGCTGAATACAAATCTATTTTCCATTCATATATTAGCAAATATTTTGAAGTGTTTGCATGTCCTTTACTGCATAGAATTAATTAAAATAGAAGTAAAATAACTTGTAATTCATTACAAGTTTCTAAATAGTTTTGCAATTTGTGATTTTCTTTTCAGTTGAATAAGATATTTTCCATTCATGTATTTCATCATTGAAGATTTCTTAAAAATAATGAAAAAATCTCATCTCGTCTCGTACTTGTGAACCCAATCTCGTATCTCGTCACACCCCTAGTAATTAGGCAAGAAATTGTATAACGATGGTTTGTTGTGTAGACAGTCGAAAAAAATATTGCTAATTGTAACGTATGGACACTGACAACAGACATGCGGATCCACATGCAGTTTATTAAAGAGAAGTCGGGCAAGCAATGGTCAAAAATGGGAGCAAACTGGTGCACAAGGGTAAACCAAAAAGCATGGTCAAAACTAGGCAAAAGTACAGGAGAGGCGGCAAAGAATCAATAAGAACAATAAGCAATGCAAGGGGTCAAAAACCATGTCAAGACAACTGGGAAAAAAACGGTTTGTAATGCTTACAGATAAACAAGACTCAGCAAAGTGTCTGTGAAAGTGAGTGGTATAGTCCATGTAATCCATGATCCTGAGTTTCAGCTGTGTGTGTAGTTGAATAGCCCAGATTATTGTCAGCTGTGGCAGGAGTTGATGAGTGCAAGGAGTTCTGGGAGATGGAGTTCAGCAGGAATACAGGAATTAATCTCCAGTGCCAAAACAGTGCCGTTCACAACACTAATAATATTGACCTTAAAAAGTTTTATTTTGGCTAGAATAAAACCAAGTAAGACTTTCTCCAGAAGAGAAACAATTATAGGAAATACTGTTAAAAGTTCCTTGCTCTGTTCAACATCATCTGGGAAATATTTGAAAAAGAAAAAAAAAATCACAGGAGGGTGAATAATTTTGACGTCAACTTTCAAAACATCTGTTTAATGAAATACACAAGCAGCTTTGAAATTTGTGTTTTTTGCTATGGTCATGTCTAGTTTACACTGTATAGCAAAACTGTTGAAAAATTGTCAAGTCATGTTTAGTACAGGTGTTATTTTTCTCTTAAATTGAAATAGGCCATTGTAAAAAATCCCATAGGAAAATTCCAAGGGAACTCATAGCCAATTATTCTTCCGGCTTCTGATGTAATTTCTGCAGCACTCTATAACCGTGTGTTCACACTGTCACAGGCGAGAGCAACAAAGATTTTGGAAGTCATTCAAATTCAATCCAAGTTGGCGGCAAGCACTGGCAAGCAATGGTGCGGTATATCTTGGGCAATGATAGCATCATGCAGAGTTGAAATTAGGTCAGCTTTATGATGCCATTTAGCAGCAACCAAACAGAATGTATGTAGAAGACCACCGCTAGAGGCGATTCCCGAAAATACAGTCCTGTAAACTGTGTACACAGCACCAAGTAATGCCTCAGGACACTGTTCAATACCCTGCCATGTCCTGGATTATCAATCACTTCATTTTCTGAAAAACTAAACAATTGTTAAAAGTCCCGTGAAATTAAAATAAAGTGTTTTAGATATTAGTATCAGTCACACTAGTTTATAGTATATCTATAAGCTAGTGTGCTCCAAAACAGTGATGAAGTCTGCATTTAGAAGATATAAAACGGATATAAACAAGTAAGGTTTGTAGTTTTTTATCACTTCCTAAATAGATCAATGATTTTTTCATGTCCCCTCAAGTTTCTCATAAAATTGTAACCAATCAAATGCTTTTTAGTATCTGACATGCCCCGCCCCCTTCAAGACACTTCACATTTGATGCGCTTCAGCTCAACCACTCTCGCAGAGCAGTGATAAAGCAAAACGCTATTAGCTGTTGTTTAAAAAGGGGAGGGGCTAAAATATGTCCCACTCTCTCTTCATGTTTTGGTTGAGATTACGTCAAACATTGAATAAAAATGCACATTTCAAAGCACTTCACTTGACCATTACCAAATATTATTCAACATAGGCAGGATATTGTATGCACATATTGTATGCATACTGTGCACTTTTTAGTAGAATGAAGCCTGTTTCATATGAGAGCTTTAATAATAATGTGTTTCTCGGTGTTATTTCAAACACTTTTGCATGCTCTAGATGTGTAAATTGCATAGAAGTTGCATCACCAAAATAGTTACAACCTCTTCAAACGACCTTTAAATAACTGCATCGCAGTATAATAGTGGCCTTTAGTTTAAAAGTGGATACATTTTATTTCACTGCCATGCTCCACTAATGGTTGACATTCCTAAAGCCTAATATTATTTGTAGTCATGCTTAATAATTTACACACTTTTGCTGTTAAGCCTTTTTAGCTTTCAGAGAGTGAATGTTTACACAATCCTCACCTATGAAGTCTACAGTAACTTAGTGAATCATTTTTAACATAGACTAGATTTAGTCAAACTACCAACCACATAAAATCATATTTGTCCCTTGAGGAGTTCTGCAAAGGATGTAGAGCTTACATTCAGGTTTTGTGGCAGTTTATTTGATTGTGATTTCATCTCAGCGGGTGAGAAGTGTTTTGTAACTACGTAAGAGTTTGTAATAGAGTAAAGTGTGTGTGTGTGTGTGTGTGTGATTTGATATGTATTTCTGTGTGGTAGGTCTTTCTGAATGTTGTTTTTCGGCTTGTTGCTTCCTGTCTGCTTCAGATTGGTCTCGAAGGAGCCAAGATGGCCGTTCACAGCAGGATTTTCTGACATAGATTAACTGCTGGCAGGAAACTGATTAAATTAGTCCAATTAGGGCGATAACAAGCAAGGCCCACTCATTTAAGAGGCAGCGACAGATCACTGAACTCCCAGGAACTCCATGGGCTCTCGATTCCAGTTTCTGTGTGTTTTCATGTGTGGTTTTGAGAGAAACTTAAGATACAGGGTTGTCAAAAGAAAGGGTTAAGGCAAAACACACACACACAAAATAACCGTACTTCCACAATTGATAAACTGTTGTATAAATATGCAAATTACTGGCTGTTTTAACTAAATAGTGCTTCGTTTGCATATGTCTAGCACAACATTACAAATTGACTTACAATTGAGGAGGCATTCAGCGATTCAACAAGAAGAGGTAATACACACAAGAAGTAACTTGTTCATGCTCTGAGAATTTAGTGCTAGAGTAAGGCCCAATCCCAATTCTACCCCTTAGCCCTTTCCCTTACCCCTACCACTCATTTTGCGCATTCACATGGAGGGGTAGGAGTGTCCCAATTCTCTTTAGCTTGAAGGCATAGGGCTAAGGGGAAGGGCTAGATACCCCTTGAAATGAAGCTTTTTTTAGGAGCACACTCAAAACCAAGGGGTACGAAAACTTTCCAGAATACACATCCTACAGTGACAGCATGGCTGCACACGGAGGTAAGGAGATGCACACGTTAGTATCCTTTGTCATTATTGTGAATTTTTACAACAAATAAGCATGTGTTTTATTACATTCATAACAGCGGTCATGTTTTACCGTAATGCTTTAAAAAAAAAAAAAACGCTAAATTTCACAAAAAATCCATAATACCAACTCCTGTACAGCAGTCCTACAACATTCTGTCACTCGATGACACTCGAATGCCCTGTCAGAAAAGTCTAATTGCTGGGAATGAGCTTTTTACAGTGTCTGCTATAATGTTTAATGGCCACAGTGTAAATGCACAGTACAGTAATGAGCTTATTGCCACATTATATCGTTATGATAACATGATATTGTAGATCTTAGAGATCATGATGACATACTGTATGATGATGTGTGCAGGTGTTGTAGTGGTGTCCCATTTCTTAAGAGTAAAATTTGAAGCCCTTTTCCTTCACACTCTGTTTCAAGGGCCAAGGGGAAGGGGTGGGGGTACAAAAATAGAATTGGGATTGGGCCTAAGAGTGCTAGAGTTGTGTTTTTTTAAGAGAGAGAGAGAGAGAGAGAGAGAGAGAGAGAGAGAGAGAGAGAGAAAGAGAGAAAGAAAAACCCCACTCACACTTCATAAATGCAGTTATATTTGTGCCAGTTAATGTGTCAGTTAGATAAATGAGTGTGTTTTCTACAGGTAGTTTTTTAAGCCCACTGACCTGCATGTGGTCTTGGAATAAACAGAATTGGGGTACAGGTGGTCTCGGAAAAGATGGGTTTTTAGTTCATATAATTAAATAACACAATGAAATGAAGTTCAAAATTACTTGCCATATTAGAGTAAAAAGTTTTAATGGAGGGCATTTGGGAACCTGCTTTTATCACTCCATAATACTGTAAATACTGCAAAAGCTTCACAACATCTTTTAGAATAAAATGTTATATAAATATACTGTATATAATCAGGCATTTTATGTATGAACCTATCCCTCTGTAAAAAATAAATCTGAATACAGACATGAATGAAACTTTAAAGTATGTTTAAGCGCAGCAGAAAAAAAACTCATTTTGAGGAAGTGGTCTTTAAACGTGTAAAAATGTTGCAACTGAAATCAAGATACAAATTCAAAAATGTATTTTGAATGCTGTCTTTACATTAGTAAAAAACTCTTTTGCTTGTTAGCCGGCAAATTAGCCGTAGTGTATTAATGTATGGGTGTTTCCCCAGTACTGGGTTGCAGCTGGAAGGACATCCGCTGCGTAAAACATGTTGGAATAGTTAGCGGTTCATTCCACTGTGGCGACCCCTGATAAATAAGGGACTAAGCCGAAGGAAAATGAATGAATGAATAAACAAACTATTTTTGCTTGCAATGTCTTGCCTTAAAGATGAAAAAAGCAGAAAACTGGGAATAAATACAACAGGCCTCAGACATCCACACAGACTACAGCATGGATCGCCGAATCTCCATATATATTAGTTTTTCTTTAATAAGCGCACACTTGTGAGATATAATCGCACATTCACACTGCGCTGGAGCTGTAGGGCATTGGCAGTCATCGCAACATCTGGTAATTGTGCTTCCTAGACGTCCGGAGAGTAATGAGACATTACGCACACACTCTCTGGGGTATGAATGGACTATTTTCAATTTTAAATTCAGTTTTTTGAACTGTTCACTCCTTAGGGAAGTTGTTGTCCTGTGTTTGCTCTCCTGTGGAGTTTGAAATGTTTCTGCGGTAGACGGCTGATGTTCGGGTGACTTTCACCTTCTGTAAGACCAAGGTTTACGGGCAAGAGTTTCATGGTATTTAGACATGTTTTGTCTTTCTTGGGAAAAGCTTGAAAAGGTGCCCTTGCTGAAATGTAAACCATATACATTCATAGATATAGTTTGCATATGTTTGTACTGTACATTTTCTTTTGTTTGTTCCAACGATTACAACAGAAAGTGGCTCTAGATCCTTTCAATACAAAGATCCTTTTGATTGAATTAATCTCCCTTCTTCTTTTACATCACTGAAGTCATTTAGTCTTTTCAAGACTAATTTGTTTTCTTTTTAGGAAACAACTTGTACATTTTAATAATTTTGGTTCCAATTTAAATGCTTCTTATTTATTTGTATATCAAATTGTTTGTATGTTTTGATTACATGTTTCCGTTTGCTTATAGGTTTAGATTGTGGGAAGTGGTTCAGGTGAAGTGTGCTGCTTGTTTGTTTTGTTTAGCTGTACTGTATGTTTGTTATGATGTGTTGTACTCTTTGACTTATGTATCTCTTAGGGACCCCTCAAAAATCAAATGGTTAATCTCAAGGTGCTATCCCATTTAATAAATTCAAATTCAAATGTTCAAATCTAAAATGTTTTCAGGACAATATTTCATGTACAACTCATTATATATGTACTTAATGCTTTAATAAAAATATTATATATATACAATTTTTTAAAATGTTTCCAAAACTGGAAAGAAACAATATTGATAATCTTTTATCTTAGTATTACAGAGACTATTAGAGTTCTAATACTAGTTTTAATTGCACCTTTTTTTAACTGTGTAAGTTTCAGTAATTTTATTGTTATTATTTTTTACTATCACTAATTCTACTGTTACAAATTTTATCTTTTTTACAACATTAAATTAAAATGATAATTTCTTGAACACTGACCTATTTGTCCTCTTTTTAAAATGTACTTCATTTAATTTAATATTTATTTTATGTAGCAAAAATATTAGTTAACTATCACTATAGTGTGAAATCCCATGAATCCAATGAAAAAATAGAAAATGAAATGGAATTAAAGAGCCCCTATTTTGCATTATAAAAGGTTATATTTTGGTCTTGGAGTCGCCAACAACAGGCTGATATGCATGCAAGGTCAAAAAACACTTTCATTGTGTTATATTATGCATTTATTTTACCTAATCATCCCAACGACTCCCATATGATTCGTTCAGTGAATCTATAATAGATAAGTGATTACAAGGCGGAGGAAGAAGAAACTGGTCCATATGAATTGTATCAGTTACTGACAAAGTCACTGTCAAAGTCTGACAAAGTCCCACACATAATAGTCTCTGCTGCTCCTTCCTCTAATAGCAAACGACCGACGAATTGCGCATTGCAGCTTAGGTTATTGTATCAAAAATCAGACAAATGACAGCAACAAACACAGCACTAGTTGGCTATACTGTGGTGTTGCTGTGAAAATGAACTTTAACCCTTTATTCCCCGCAGGCCAATCTGTCAGTGATCGTCATCTTCGTGTCATGATCAGTCTCTTGATCCTCAGCGCTCTGCTAGTGTCTGAAGTCAAATGCACGTTCACGTTTTACTGGATCTGGAACATATTTGGTGACGCACCGTATCAGCGTCGACGAGTTCAAAGTCCAACTCAATTCATTAATTCGACTCGGAGTCAACCATTTCATTAAACAATCAATAGATTAACACTGTGCACTTTCAGATTTAAACCTCAGCTGGATGTTTTCATTCACTTAGTGCTGTTACAGACTGCATGGAAGCTCATATTCAAAAACCCATAATAGTGGCTCTTTAAAGTCAATTTACAGTATGAGCAGTCTTTTAGAAAGCACAATACAAATTTATTTTCAATTTCAAATGTAAATTTTTAATATTGTAAATAGCTTTTTGCATTATTTATTTCTTTATATAAATATTGCTGACTCATCTTGTACTACATGTTTGTGCAATCAAATGCTTTTTAGAATGGAATGTCTCCGTTTCTTTTTTTGCCAGCTGATGAACAATGAAACATATTTTAAGCCAATCAGAATCCACACAACCGTAAAAAGCTTTGAGTATTTCAAGTGGCACTTATCATAACTCCCACTCTTCTAATAAACAGAAATGCATCTACTGGTAAAGATGACAATATAGTAATGACTTCTGACGCCAATGGGTTTTAATGCAACTTGCTATGTGATTTACAGGCCAGTGAGGACCGTGTCCACTTCATCGTGTCCCGCCAGACTCACATTCCAGCTCCAGACATCCTACAAGAGGCACCATGGAACATGGAGGGACCACCGCCCTACTCGCCTGTGGACATCGAGCACACTTTACTGGTGGGTTTCACACACTCTTTACTGCCAATCCCTCTGCACCATTTTACTAAACATTCTCTTATTGAGGAGAAAGATCTGAAAGCCTATTACTTCTACATCAAAGAATCGAGCAATCAGCCAGTTCTCTCACTCTCTCTCACACACACACACACACACACATACACTCCTCTGAGGCAGCCGTTTCCAAACCTATTAACAGAAGAAAGCCCATAAGGAGGAAAACACAGCCTCGGCAGGGTAGATTTCAGTGCGTCTTATAAACAGGATTTTCTGCTGCTCAATATCTGCTCTGACATCCTCTCTTGTTTTAATAAAACTTAAACTCATCGTTGGTAATTTCTCTGGCTTTTTTGCTGTGACGAAATAAAGCATCTCAGAGCAGCCTGTTGTGAGGGTTTAGTGGTCTTTGGGGGTTTAAAGGTCAAAGTGTCTTTACATTTAGTAATATTCACTGACTCTTCATGGGTGAAATATGTTTTCACGAGTCCTTTCAAAAGAAATACACACAGGTGGGAATTTTGCATGAGGTTGAAAGTTTTCCATGTGGATTTCATAATAGGTTCAAGATGCACATTGTCATTTTGACCAATAGAAAGCTGCTTGGTTTCTAAGTGAACTCTGTGTAAGCTGTGGTTCATGCAATAAACAGTGGAATTGTATAGCATGTAAACTTTACACCATTTTGCACTCAATTGACCACATATTATAGGCAAAGGAACCTAATAGAATGGAAAATCTAGTTTAAGTATGTTCGGTAACTATTTACTTGTATGGGGTGTTCATAAGACTGTCATCAAACCCAATTCAATCCAATTCAGTTCATCTTTATTTCTATAGCACTTTTACAATGTAGATTGTGTCAAAGCAGCTTCACATAGAAGTTCTAGTAAATTGAAACTGTGTCAGTCCAGTTTTCAGAGTTGAAGTTCAGTTCAGTTCAGAGTGGTTTAATTTTCACTGCTGAAAGTCCAAACACCAAAGAGCAAATCCATCGATGTGCAGCTCCACAAGTCCCGAACTTGTAATCATGACAAGACATATGTTGAGTATATGAAAGAGATTTTATGCATGCTTACTAATTACTGCTGTTATTAAATGTCTTTTGCTCAGTTATGTAATTTTAAATGAATAAAAAAAATAAAAAATTCTTTGATGTTTTTGTAATGACAACTTGACATTGAAACAAATATAACATAACCTGTCTTTGTCTGTCATAACATATTTACATTAGCAAGACACCATAAACTTGTCATAAATGTTTATTGTCATAACCATGATTGTCATGAGATCATGATTGTCATGCCGTGATTATAAAGGTTCTATGAAAGTTTTATGAACACCCGCTTCAAGTAAGTGTTATCGTCGTTTTTTTAACCCAAACGCTTACAGAACTAATAATTATCTTTAAAAATGATTTATTTGATAGTGAAAACATTTGTTGCATTAGTTCACATAAATGGTTTATCCAAAAATGATTTCCTGCTGTTAATGACGCTTCAGGTCAGGGTGCAAATTACAGGGGGGTTTGGGGTGGTCAGACCCCCCTAATTAACGCTCGATCCCCCCTGAAGGACATCAAAATAAGATGTATGGGGAGGGTCTGCCCTTTAATAGTAAATAAATAGATTGCTCTGATCTGTATCGTAAATAATATTAATAATTAAAATAATAGATTACTTAAATATACATTTGACTACCCCTGTAATGGCCTATACCAGGGGTGCTCAACCCTGTTCCTGGCGATCGACCTTCCAGCTGATTTCAGCTCCAACCCTGATCAAACACACCTGAACCAATTATTTAGAACGTGAGGAGCACTTGATAATTACAGGCAGGTGTGTTTGATAAGGCCTGCAACTGAAAACTGCAGGAAGGTCGATCGCCAGGAATAGGGTTGAGCACCCCTGGCCTATACCATAGTTAATGTATGTTTGCGCCAAAAAAGATTAATTCAGCCATTTGAAACCAACAAGTCTAGAGCACCAACAGACAGCGTAAGTGTTCACAAAAGATGTTTCTTGTAAAATAGGGATTTGTACTGTAGGTATCCATAAAACTAGATGCATAGTTTGTATTTTATTATTCACTTGCTTGCACATGGATGTTATACAGTAAAATAAGAAATATGTGCAGTTTTTCATGGTCATCCATTAATAGGTTTATTTAATATCACAAATGTCCTTGAGAACCACTCAATACTCCTTAAAACACTGAAAACGTAACACGTTTGCTTAATAAATTAAATGTAATTGAATAAATATAGAAATTTGGTTCACTGAGGCATATTACCAAACATAATCAGAAACAACCCCCCCATTTTCAGTAAAATAGTTTACAATATTAAACAATACATTTTATTCATATTTGACATTTAGTTTATTCTGTAATTTTGCTTCATAACGGTGTATCGTCACCAGCCACAGCTAATAATTTAGTTTCAGCACTATGTATCTTTTTGACTCTCAAAGTGTCAGTATAGCTTTTGTGCTGCATTTTATGAACTGTCAAGGGTTTACAGTTTCAGCAAAAAAAAAAACAACAACATCCTAAATCTGCTACCGAATAAAAAACAACAACAAAAAAACTACATAATCTCACCTACATCTTGGCCTGAGAGTAAATCACCAGTATTATTTTCTAATAAAATATCTCCTTAAAAAATTTATAGAAACCAGAACAAAACTATAATTATCAGTGTTTTATTTTTCCCTGCTTACAGACACTTTATATCCTTTCAGTAACTCCTGTTATTTCTCTGTTACACACGTGGAAAGGTGGAAACATTCTGGCAGCATACTGTCAGAGGCTTTTTACCACTCTGAATTAGACACAGCCTAACACACACACATACACACACGCCAGCGATAAGCCCGACACACTAACTCCACATCTGATATGATGTAGCCGGAGGCTCAGACTAAATATAAACAGCCCTTTTATTGAACTTTAATAACGCTTTTTATTAAGTTAGAACTGAGCGACTGTGTTTGTTGTTTTTGGAGGCGATCCAAAGCACAATTTGGCCGCGGTCAGCAATATCACAGCGTCCTGCAAGCTCACCATTTATTACAAACACAAGCTTTGGGCAGTCATGTGTTCAGATGCTATTCTTATTCGCCAGCGAGAATCCAAACAGCAGACAACCAAGCGTCATAAACCGAATAACTTTCTCAAAACTTTAACCAATTACAAGGCCAGCTCAACCTAAAATGACAATTCTGCACTCACATTTACACAAAAGATATGAAAAATGTCGAAAACCCGCTAACTATGGACTTCCACTGTCATTTGTTTTCCTACTATAGTAAATGGTTTCCAACATTTTTCAAAATATCTTCTTTTGCGTTCAACAAAAAAAAAAAAAAACTTAAAGGTTTAGAACCACTTGAAGGTGAGTGACAAACATTTTTCTGAGTGAACTATTAACTTTAAAATCTCTCATTTCCCATTAATTCCAGGATTCGTGCCAAAAGCCAGCGTGTTACGAGAAGACGGTGACTCTGTTAAAGGAGCCACACGATTCTCTCGGTATGACGGTTGCCGGTGGGATGAGCAGCAGGGGTTGGGATTTACCCGTCTATGTCACCAACGTCGACCCCAATGGAGTGGTGGGACAGGAGGGCTCCATCCGCAAAGGTACGACCTCATAAACCTATTCAGACACATCCGACAAAGCCAAACGCACCTGTTTCCAAGGTGCCCCTCTGATCTTCTCTGCTTTTGAATCCACGAACACACACAAACAAAGACACACCTGCTACTGCATATGTATGACTCTCATCACTTTTGCTAATTTATGCATATAAAACTAGAAAGTGACACACTCCTACTCGTACACCTGCCATACTGCTATATTCGCAAACGTACTCACAGTTATGAGCTGATTTAGCGGATGGAAGTTATTTCAAGTTTATTTCTGTCATATGTGACATGTGTGAAGGTGTGATCATGCACAGGCTGGTGTATGTAGATGTGTGTGTGTGTGTGGCACTGTGAAGACATGTACTGTGTTATCTATTTCAAATAAGTACCATAAATACCATTCTATACATTAAAATTTGACGTATGACTAAAACCAAAATATCTACAAATATCTATAACATTACAGATAGATTGAGTCCCCTAAAAGTCACCTGGTAAATGGTGGTCTGCTGGTGAAACAGTGCTTCTTCAGTCTGATTTTATAGAGATAACTATAGTGTGACAAAACTAGCAGATCTTGACCTCCTCTAGACCTTCCATAATTCTATCACTGAGTGAGCTTTAGTGTTTTGATGAAACGGGATACTGTAGAGTGTGTGTCTGTGTGTGTCCTGTCTTCACTGTATTTTAGTATGAGCCTCTGTCTCTCATTTCTCAGTACCTGTCAAAAATCTCCCGTCCTTCTACTGTACCTCCATTTCCATCTTCTTTGCAAACGATACGTTGTATGACTGTACAGTATGTATGACTATTTATCATACTGTATCTACATTAGCAGTTTAATTAAATATATAATACAATGGTCACATGCAGTACACAATCAGTGACAGTCATATTTACATTAAGGAGTGAATCCACAAACGTATTGTTTATAGTGTGTATGAAGCACGACTCACCAGAAATTGTGACTACTTGTGTACCCTAAAGTAACCATAGTATTGCTTTGACATGAGTCATTTTTGACTAATACTACATACAGTTAAAGTCAGAATTTTATAACTGATTTATTTCATCTTTGCCATGATGACAGTAAATAATTTTTGACTAGATATTTTTCTAGACACTTCTATACAGCTTAAAGTGACATTTAAAGACTTAACGAGGTTAATAAAGTTAACTAGGCAGGTTAGGGTAATTAGGCTATTGTATAATAATTAGTTATTGTATAATGATGGTTTGTTCTGTAGACTATCAAAAATATGTAGCTTAAAGAGGCTAATAATTTTTGACCTTAAAATTATTTAAAAAAAAATTAAAAACTGCTTTTATTCCAGCCGAGATAAAACCAATAAGACTTTCCCCAGAAGAAAAAAAATATTATCAGACAAACTATTAAACATCATTTAGGAAATATTTGAAAAAGAAATAAATATTCAAAGGGGGGCTAATGAATCTGACTTCAACTGTAAATCAAAAGACACAACAGCATTTTGAACTAACAGCCGTCCACAGTGTTGTATTTTGTTTATGCTTTTTATGAATTTCACAGAGAATGCTTTTCAAATGTTGCCATGTCTAATTATTATAAGCATATTTGGGCATGGCTCATAAAGTCATATGGAGTTGATAAAGTGGGCAGCTTAATAGAAGATTTATTTTGTTGTGATTGAAAATCAGATTTATTCCACCAAGTACTGATTTCCTAACCTTATGTTAAAATATTGTGTTTTCTAAAATAATGCTGAAAACATTTTATTTTATGTGTGTGTGTGACTACATTTCAGTTTTACATTTGGAAGAAATTCCATTAGTAGATTTACAGAATGAAAAAAAAAATTGCAGATTTTACTCTAACAATTGATAAACTAAGAATTGTCCAGTGGCCTATGAACTATTTTTTTCTATAGCGACAAAGTTAGTCAACATCTCAAGTGGATCAAAATGTTTGACAGAAATGGGTGTTAAAATAGTTTTAGGACAACTTTTGATAAAGGGTTTTGATCAAATGTTGACTACTATATATATATATATATATATATATATATATATATATATATATATATATATAATACAATATTTGAGCATTAGCATTAAAATGTCCTCAGTATTTACTTAAAGGGGTGGTCCATAAGGGGTGGTTTATAATATGCAAAGCAATGTGTGCTCATGCTTCACTTGTAGAAAATCTGGTTATTTTTTCATATATCTTACTTTGATTATATACAGCTACTAAGCTAACATGAAAACGACTGTCATATTTCCTAGTTCCTCTGAATGGCCGGCCCTCAAGAGGCTCTGATTGGTCAGCTAACATAATGTGCTGTGATTCGCGGATTGGCTTCACGTTACCACATCACGCCCCTACAAGCACGCGATTTTGCGCTGTGTAAACACAGCGTAACTGGAAGCGCTTGAAATCTCACTAGCCTGGATGTATTTTTTTGTAGTCCCCAAACGTCTTTCGCTGTAGGCTTTGCTAAGCTAATTCTGTAAAAGCCAATGTCTCCCTTTGTATTGAACTTTGAGCATATTACATTCAGAGATGTTGTTTATGTTCACACAGCTACATTACACAACTAAAGTTTAAAAGATGATATCGTAGTGGATCACCCCTTTAATACAAAAATTTGGAATAAAAATAGAAATAGTGTTGGAAGACTATACATAAATTTGACAAAATACAAAATAGACGAGTGATATTAAGACTTGGGCAACCCAGTGGCGCAGTAGGTAGTGCTGTTGCCTCACAGCAAGAACGTCGCTGGGTCGCAGGTTCGAACCTCGGCTAGGCTGGGTCAGTTGGCGTTTCTGTGTGGAGTTTGCATGTTCTCCCTGGGTTCGCATGGGTTTCCTCCGGGTGCTCCGGTTTCCCCCACAGTCCAAAGACATGCGGTACAGGTGAATTGGGTAAGCTAAATTGTCCATAGTGTATGAGTGTGAATGTGTGTGTGGAAGTTCCCAGAGATGGGTTGCGGCTGGAAGGGCATCCGCTGCGTAAAATCGTGCTGGATAAGTTGGCGGTTCATTCCGCTGTGGCGACCCCGCAAGGGACAAAGCCGACAAGAAAATGAATGAATGAATATTAAGACTTTTTTTTTTTTTTTTGGAAAGTACTGAAAAGAGAATTTTAAAAAATAGAATACTTAGCAATAGAAGGTCAAATGCAGGCAAAAAAATATCTTCAGCTGTTTCCTAAAAATATCTAAGCTGATAAGACTGATAACAACACAATAGCAAATCAACTAAAGAGCAATTGCATGCAAGTGCTAGGACAAGTTCCAGCTGATCTGATGCACCACAAGTGTTTTACAGAATAGAAAGGAAAAACAAAAGAATAAAAAATGTAAAAAACAGAATAAACTAGAATAATTGTGTGTGTGTGTGTGTGTGGGGGGGGGGGGGGGGATCTTGCATGCACATTATTCTATAAAATTTGCATAGCATTCATTTAGGTTGTTTCAATTAATGAATTAATTCTCCAATCAACAAAACTTCACCATACAACAACTATACTCTTCCTGTCTCAAGAAACCAATAGTAAAAGTGATTATTCCATCTTCTAGGTGACATCCTCTTGAACGTGAATGGAGTCGACCTGACAGGTGTGACCCGGAGCGAGGCTGTGGCCAACCTTAAGAACACCTCATCCCCGGTGGTCTTGCAGGTGCTGGAAATGAGACCCCCTAACGAGAGCTCGCTGGACTGCATGCCACCCCTGCACTCGCCCTGCGCCCTCTCGCCCTCCTCACCCGGAGATGTCAAACTACCCCCGCCCAATGATGACTACGCCCCACTCTGGGTCTCCTGGCTACAGCTGCCCAGGTACAATGCGCAGGGTACACACACAGAGAAACCCACAAACAGTTTTCATTCATTTCAAATTTATCTCAAATATATAATGTGCAAAGCAGATTTGGGAACCGTTAAGGGTTCCTACAGTGCAAATGAATAGGAGGAATTCAGCAAAGATTTTAGAGAACTTAGCAAAGATTCATGTAAAAGTGAAAACATGCTAAATTAAATTTAACTAAATAATTCAATTAATAATTAAGTTAAATTAAATTTATATACACTACAGGCCATGTTTTAATTCAGTTAAAAAAAATCATTATTAAATACAAACAAAAATAAATAAGCAAGCAAGCTAAGTCTAATTTTTAAAGACTTTTTAAATTAAATAATTAAATTATAATGTATATGTAATGTATATCTATCAGCGTTGGGCAATAGCGTCGCTACTAGCTTAACTACATTTCTCAGTAGCGTGGCGGTAGCATTGCTACTTTATAAATCAAATAGCTTTTCAGTAGCAAAGCTATTTTTTAGTTAAGTAGCGCAGTAGCGTCCACACAAGCTACATTTACATTCTCGGATCAATAAGTGACGACAGCGACATTTACAGAGCTGTGAAGCCGGTGTGTAGCTGATGAAAATAAAGCCATATGATGGCGAGAATGACGATTTCTTCTTCTACCTGTTTTACGGTGGTCGACAACAAACTTTTCGGTGTGTGACTGCCACCTCTCGCTCCAGTCGGTGACGTCGCCAACTAATTAGGCTAACATGAGAAATTTGCTTGATGGAAAGATGACTGAGGGAGAGGAGTTATTTCTGAAGCAGGATTCCTCATGAGCATACCTCGAGAAGTACAAGTTCAGATGTAATAATGTTAATTCTGATGCTGTGCTCAAAAATACTTTAGTCATTTATAGTAAGTACTATAATGTTTTTGAACATGTTTTTGGTGGGGTGGTGTTGGATGGTGGAGGGGTGTCGGGGACGAAAGTGAAGAGCGGTGGGGAGTCGTGGAAAAAAGTGAAAGTGAACAGCGGACGGTGGAGGAGGGCGGTTGAGGAGGGGGATCAGTAAAATGAGGTGCCGGATCAGATTTCAGAGGTGCAGGATCTGTGTTCAAATTAAGCCCTGTGTAGTACTCAAATTAATTTGTTGTATATATGTAGTTTACTTTAGTAAAGGCTAAATAATACTATGGTAATTACTATTAGTTCATGATAGTTACTAATGATACTACATTATGCAGTGTAATTTATTAATGAAGAGTTGTAAATGTATATACAATATAATGCTTATTCCTAAATACTTCCCTTTAATATAAATGACTAAAGTATTTTATATGTGTAACTCCTGGTTTTATTAGATTTGTTGTTATATATAATTTGTTTCTGTTTAGTACAATATTACTTGCAGTAAATAATAGAACTGGACAATTCTGCCTTATATGTTTCATTGACAGTTTCATTGATCACTAGAATATGATTGACTTGGATTTAAGTTGCTTCAATTTAAAAATGAAAATTGCAAAAATAGCTTAGATGTAGCTAAGCTACTTTTGCCAAGTACCTTTTAGCTTAGCTTGCTACATCTCCCAGAGCGTAGCCTTTAGTGTAGTTAAGCTACATTTTAAGTAGAGTAGCTAATAGCTTAGCTCACTACATTTTTCAAGTAGCTTGCCCAACACTGATATCTATTATTAAGTACGGAGAAACAATGATAAACTGGAAAAAAACATTAGATCAAGTGACACTGAAGACGGAAGCCGGAGCTACAGACATTGATTTGATCAAACATTTATTATTATTATTATCATTTATTTCCCCAAAACCTATTATATAGTTTTGTTTTCTTCTTTCTCATTTTCCTCCCTCTCATAGTTAGCTTTTTTCCTCTGCCTTTATTTAATACATTTGTGGGAATTTAAAAGGAATGTGAAAGTTCTTAACAACTTCCTATATTCCTTCATAATGCATAATAATTCAGAAAGTGGTATGCAGTAAAGAAAAAGTGAGAGCAGGGTTGAGGAAAGCCCTTCTCACCCTCAGTCTGTAACGGGTTTACACAGTGAGAGTGTGACGGCTTTAAATAGACCTTTCACAGCCACTCTTTCAATTTCTTTCTTCTAGTTCTGTGTTTTTCTTTTGTCTATTATATTTTGACTATTCATTGTTACATTATTTTATTTCAATCAATCTGAGCTCTCAGTCTCATATGGTCAAAATCTGGCCTTTAATATTTTAATATCCATAACAGTAGACAAAAATGATATCTCTGTAAAATAAGGCTCAAATAGTTTATGAATTATTAATCAAAATAAATGATTCCCCACGTATCTACTTCACTGTCCTGTCTTTAAAGGTCAGACAGATCACCTTCATTTAGTTCTATCTAACATGCAAAACCTAAATCGGTCTCCATTTCAAAAATGATGCAATGAAATGGAATTCCTTTAAGGGTTTTTCTATTATATGCTTTGACCTCCTTGCTGCATAATTTATTGTCCTCTGTATGTCTGCCGAATGACAATAAAATTAACCTTGAATTTTCTGTCCATTCCAGGCATCTCTACTGCTGTAAAGACATTGTCCTCCGCAGGAGCACGTCTGGCAGTCTGGGTTTTAGCATTGTTGGTGGACAGGAAGAACTCAACTGTAACCAGTCCTTCTTTATTCGCTCAATTGTAGAGGGAACACCAGCCTACAATGACGGCAGGATACGGTACGGACAACACAGCGTCTACTTTAAACAGATACTATGCTTTATGTACATCCACAATTCCAAAAAAGTTCCATTCCAACAAAAATCAATACACATATGGTTTGTTAAAGCAACAGTTCACTCTTTTTTTCTGGAAACTAGGGTTAAACTGTGGAGTTTTGCCATGTTTTAAATCCAACCAGTGAGAGAACTTTTAGCTTAGATTATTGAATCAGATTGACTATTAACATGTCACTCAAAAAAAAGTTTCAATAATTTGCCTATTTAAAGCTTGACACTTATGTAGTTACACCTTGTGCTAAGACTGATGATTAATGAAAAGTTGCTATTCTGTATAGTTCTATACTCTCATTCATGTAATAATCAAGGGACTTTGCTGCCATTCAATATTACACCCTATTCACACTGGGCGTCAGCGTCAACGCTTCCCATTCACTTTGCGAACTGGGAATGAATTGTGGATCCGCTAGCGACGCTTCAGCGGCGTTGCTCACTGCAGAAGCTGGTAAATTCTCAACAGAAGCATCAGCCAATCAGATCACTTTATGCAAATACCCTAGCTCTGACAGTAGGCGATTGCGGACTAATTTCATTGGCTGACGCTGCTATGATGATCGCATCAGACCCAATTTCAGACATGCCCTCCATCGAGAGTTGACGCTGAAGCCCCGTGTGAATCGGGCATAACGCAGTATCTGAAAATAGTCCTCTGCTAGGTAATAGGGTAATAGAGCTGCGTCACAATCTGTACATAGTGTCAAGAATAAAGCATATTGTCTGATTATGCTCAAAAAGTATTACTATTGTCATCTCTATAAACATCAGCATGTATTTTACAAACCATAAATGTTGTTTTGCTAGTATGGATGTGTATTTGAATGTCTGAAACCTACAATAATTAATTTAGTTGTAAATCTCTGATTACAGTTAATACAACTTGTATATTATGATCATAGTATATCCGTCTGTAAATATTACCCATAGTTTTCTATAATTGCACTTATAACTGCTATTGCACTTCTGGTTAGACCTAAACTTTGTTGCCTTTTACTTGTACATGTGTAATGACAATAAAGTTAAATCTAATCTGATCTAATAAACATTATTTATTTGAAAACACTGATAAATTGTGATTTATGACAAGGAACGCACAAGTCTTTCTATGGCTCAGCCATCGTGGAAAAGCAGACTTAAATTTAGCAGTGATGTGAAGCACTGATCGTTTTAATCACACTGGTGTGATCATATGCTCCAGGGACCAGCCAAGACTGATCATACATGTAAAAGTGTTAATAAAAGAGTTAATTAAACTTTTTTTTGGAATTGGAGTTGTAAAGCCCTATAAATAACTGCCTAGTGCAATATTTTCACCTCATTCTTGCACCAGCATACTAAAAGATTATTTGTTTTTTCTTACTAGCTGTGGTGACATCCTGCTGGAGGTGAATGGGAAGAGCACCTGGGGAATGACACACACGGCTCTGGTCCGCTTGCTTAAGGAGCTGAGGGGTCGGATCACTCTCACCATCGTTTCCTGGCCTGGCAGCCTGCTATAGGACTACTCTGCATGGGGGAGGGGCTTATCACACTAACCCCACACTAGGGGGCAGAGCTTACACTACAGACGTTAGAAATGACAACAAAATGGTGGATTTCAGAGTCTGGACATTCCTAAAAGATGGGGCTTGTAACAAAGACTGCACTTCGGGAGCAGGAAATGACACATGGACCTCATACAAGTACTAAGACTTTAAATGTGAAGGCGGAGCTAAGGACTTTGAATCCGCCCACCAAGAAGCACGTTTATCAGACTCCAAACCAGGGAGGCGCTTTCACAGCTGTCAGGCATACAAGGATGATATTTGTGCATGAGTGGAACATTGTGTCGGTTATAGGCAGAAAGCGGAGCTGTACTAAAGGACTGAAATCACTAATTCAGGAGTGAGTTTGTCAATAAAGGAGTCGGAAATACAGTAGATGTATAAACATTATGGGCACTGTGCTATATGTAGTCAGATTGTGAGACTCTAATGTTGTTCGTAGAGGACGTTTGAGATGTTGCACATGAGACGGGTTTCCTTCGACCATGAGGGATTACTGGGATGTATCGGGATCAGGTGGGGGACACACGTTGCCAATTCCATTAGTTTTACATGTTAGAAAAATGCATCGAAGTGGACGCACATTCTTTACTATAAACGTCGATGTCTGAAAAAAAGAAAACAAAACAGATTCAAGCACTTGTACTATGACTACTATTACTTTTGGTTTATTTCTTTCTCCGTTTCTATGGCTTTCGGATATCGGCTTCGTTTTGTTCGTTCTGACAGTGGTTCGTTTTCTCCATCCACCAGCATGGAGACACATTTGCCAAGTAGTTCTATCTCTGTTGGTATGTTTCAGATGCTGTCGCATATGAAAATAAACTATAGTGAGTAATAAAAAAAATGTAATAAAATAAATAAAAATCGCAACTGAAAAAAAAGCAATGTTAATAATCTATTTTAAAAATGGATGATAACTTATAATGCTTATAATGATGTGAGATTTTGGCGGCCTTGCTGACTTTTTTGTTTACTTTGGATGAGAAAGGACTGGAGAGAGTGGTGTGTGAAAGGCTCACTGTGTGAGTGCGTGTATGAATGTGCGTGTAGGTATCATCTGTGGGTAAGGTGTGTGTGCTCTGGCATCTCATGCTTTGGCTTGTGCAGTATATTGTATCTGTTGGTACCTTTGGTTCAATGATCAATAAAGTCATTCTACAAGGAAACTTGTGTGACAGTGTTCTTAGCATACAGCACATTTACACCACAACTCTGTATTAAAAACAGAAATGTTGGCAACTCTATCAAAATTACCAAAAGTATCACATCCACTACACATCCCAGGCCAGTATTTGGTGCTGTGTTACAACCCTGCTTCGACACACATTCTTTAATTTTCAAATAAGCCTGAAGGGCTTAATTAGCTTGATCTGGAGTGTTTAATTACGGTTGAAGCTAAATTGTGCAGGGCTGTGGACTTTGAGGACTGGAGTTAGACATGTGTTGTAAACCAACACTATGCACCTGCATATAAACAGTCCTGTAGTCTGCCATTGTTGTTTTAGTAGTCAAGTACTTGCAGATGCCAAGAGACTGAACATGTATAATGCAATAATACAATACAATGGCACTGTTTTTCACGGTTTTGATATGCATTTTAAACTCCCAAAAACATGGTTGCTTTATTATAAATAAATAGACAAAACTCATAAAGTCGTTTCAGTTTTTTGTTGAAAACAAGGTTATGTAACCTTATGTACCAAGGTTATGTAAAGGTCATCCTTCCTAGCACCAGACATACTAGACTTTGAGCACAAATGTATAATGCATACTGCATTAGTCTCACAGTTGTCAACTGTAATTGGTCAGGGAGGAAAATTGGCTTGTTTTTATTCCTTCTGGGCAGGTTTTGAGTCAGCCTTGGACCTAGCAACCCTAACTCTGTATGTGAACTCTAATATTCAAAAGTTTACAGTCAAAAATATATATTTTTTAATATATTTGAATGTCTCTAACTCATCAAGACTGCTTATATTTAATCTAAAAATTAAATAATATTACTATTATTTTTTTTTTTTAATTTGACTATTTTAAAATATCATTATTAAGCTAATAGAAAAGCTGAACTGTCACTGGCAATTGCTTCAACTGCGCTGCTTGTTATTAAAATTTAATTAAATAAATCTTTCCAATCCTTCACTATTCTACTATTCACAAGTTTAGAGTCAGGAACATTTTTGAAATATATTTGAATGTCTCTAACTCATCAATACTGCTTTTCTTTAATCTAAAAATTAAATATTATTATAATTTTTTTTTTATTTTACTATATTTTAAAATGTCATTTATTCAACTGATAGAAAAGCTGATATTTCACTGGTGATCGCTTCAAATCCTACCAATATTAAACTTTGAAATGGATGTAAATGTGGATGAGCGGGCTGACCTTGTCTAAAGGTCACTACAGTTTCTTCCATTCTCAACACTAAATCATGCTGCACACACAGTAACATTTCTTAATCATGTTTATAATACTTTTTTTGATTCAACAAAATGATCATTTGGCACAAAAAAAATACCATTCAGCATTATCATCAAAACAATTATAAGTTTAAATAACTTTAAATAAGGAATAAATACATTTCTAAATTAAAAATAGTGTACCCTTCAGACTGCTTTTTATTTCGGAATAATACTTTCAAGAAAATTAATGCTTAAATCGCTAAAACAATAACATAAATTGTCTCATCTTAAGTGTTTTGGCATATGATTAATCAAAATCTATTCACAGTTGGTCACTGACTAATGATCTTTCACTACAGACCACCTATTGGTCAACAAAGGGTCTCACCAGCTGGCCAGGGACTCATTCAGTGGCCTCCGACTGGTTCTCCTGGTCGGCGCTGCACTCCTCGCTGGGTTCGAGGTTTCCTCTGCTGTGTCTGGAGCGTTTGTGACGGTGTCTCCTGTGGCTTTCTGCGTCATCACTATCATGACGCCTCCTACTGCTGCTACTAATGAGAGAAACCGAGAGAAGAAGGTCACATCATCTATATATATATATATATCATCATCTTTAATGCTTATGTAAGATGGTTTGGTCCATGCTCTGATGAACATCACCTTTGGGAGCCTTTTATGTGTGTGCGTCATTCTGCTGTGTCTCATGTGGGGTTTAATGGTACGCTGACGTATCGTGCACATTTATTTGTTATAATTGTAATTTGGTTCGTCAGGCTAAATGTGCAACGCTCCCCGGTTGTGTATGCATTTGAGGTCAGTGTATTGACCTTATTCTTTCATGTACGAGCAGGCAGAGCCATTGAAACCTTATTGGCACCAGACTTGCAGTCTTAAGGGTATTGCACATTGAATATGAAATTTACACACAGCAAAAAATAAATCCGACCTCACGTTGTGTCAGTGCCATCTATTATAATGTCTATAGACCTTTTTCTTCGTTGTTGCATGGAGGGCGCCATAGTGACCAGCGCCTTTCGGTAGGGTGCTTAACATTTCCGTTAAGAATTGTCATCAGCCAGAGCAGCGTGTCTTAACTGGGTGTCAATACTGTTTTCAGTGGCTTACGGAGTGTTTTTGTGATGCAAAACTTACATTTTGAAAGAAAGACAAGTGTTAAAGCCATTATACTTCTGTCAAATATGGTTCAAGTGCAGGAGAAAGACGTTATCCTAATTCAGTGTCTGTCATCAGATCAGATGCTGAAATACAGCGTCAGTGTTCCCGAGCTGCCACGTCTGCAGCTCTTCAGTGGATAAAAGTATGTTACTGATACTCTGCTGGCTGATTTGCATGTTGATTCTAATAAGGAGCAGTTTTGTGTCCTTTAGTTAGTTGGTGTTGTGTCGTATTTACCACAGTATGTGTTTTCTGTCATTTCAAAATGCCACTATATTTTCGCTTTGTGCCACTTATGCAATCAATGTGTTAGTGGGACAGTACAAGCTATGTGTGTGTGTGTGTGTGTGTCAAACATTTTGGTAAAGTACATTTGTTTGGGTTGGTTATATATTCGAGAGAAAGAGAAAATGATCACTTTATCGATGACGAGGCGTCATTTAAACGGCACAAGATGCCGTCTGACAATGAGGGATAAATACCTCGCAGTAGTTGTTTTCCATCCCATTAGATCGCATTTTTGCTGATCGACAGCAGTATTAGTTCAAAGACATTAAAATCAGTAAAATAGATTAAAACTATAATTTCAAAGCTGTCCAAATGTGACTCTTTATACGCATCAAGCTGCCACCCGGAAGTTCGAAGCACCCTCCTTGCATATACACGCAAAGCATAATGAGTAATTTTGCATTCTAAGAAAAAGGTCTATAGGTACTGCCAAGTTCTGTTCAGGATTTGTTCATGTTTGTGAATGTGTGAAGTATTACTAGTATCAAAATTCCACTGATTTCCTGAAATAAACTTTGTAAATCGGGATAATCTGGCGCAGCTCTTTGATAATGAGTGCTCCTTCCTCTCTATGCAGTATTGGATGAGCTATGCACTACTTTGAGTAGGAGAACAAAGTATCATTGCTTGAACTGATTCCAAAATGTTTTGCGTTTTTTGGTAATGGATTAATTAATACGCATCAGACACAGTGTGCAAGGTTTGTTGACGAATTTTTTGCATATGAATACGAAAAAAACACACCAAAATTGCGGACTTCAGTGTGCAAAGACCTTTATTCACTTTCATTGATATTTGGCCGTAAAGCAGTTTGTTATGGTGCTTGATTTTGCAAACTGAAAGTTTTATTTTTATATTCTTTTTATTTTTATGCACAAAAGTGTTAGGAGATCAAGTAGTTTGACAGTTATTGCCTATAGTCATTGCTACATAGGCAAATTAATCAGACATTCTAAAACAATTGCAAAAACAAGCTTTCACATTGCAGAATAAAATCAATGTGTGTATATCAACATATGGGAGAGAAATTAAATATTTATTTTTTTAATTAATGGGAACTATTTGCACTAATGTAAATTAAAATAGCTATGGTGGTTATAAATAGGATTAAAATCACCAACAAATTTATGACAAATAGCTGAAACGATATGCTAAATGTCATTATACAGAAAGCTCTGTTAAAATACACTTTCAAAGTAGATTGTCATTGCAGATTCAAACTAGTGTAGTTCATTTATTTATAATCTTGCTTTTTGCTTTTTTTGAGTCCAGATGACAGCTACAGGCCACTATGGTGTCAGAAGAAAAATTTAACCCATAACTAAACAGGACTAAAATAGAATATAATTAAATATGTATCCAGTTAGGTAACATAAAACTGCAGGAACTTTTTCTGTTTCCTCATTTGAAACATTGGGGACATTTAAGTCAACACTGGTGTATTTTTGGTCGTCTTTAGCCCCACATCCTGTTACATTTCTGACTCTGCATTACCTGCGTGAGGATCGGTGTTCATTTTGTTCTCGGTGTCTTCTTTCTCGGTGCCTGTCTCTCGGTCCTTCTCTTCCAGAGCTTTCTCTGTATCTCTCGCTCCCATAATGACTGTGATCTCTGTGTCGAGACGTACGCTCCTCCTCACTGCACACACATATACAAGTACACAAGTATTCAGCTCTTTTCTAAAACCTAGCTCATTTCCTACTGACTAGCTAGGGCGATTAGATTTAATACAGGACCAGGACAATGTCATTGCACATATTACATTAAGAAAATATTCTGAATTCATATTGAAATATAAAGATTTAAACAATGTTTATCATATGAAGACAGATTCATTTAAAACCCTGAGGGGTTATATATATATTAGAGGGCCGTTATTAGCGTTAACGTGCTGCGTTGACGCGAGACTCTTACTGAGCAATAAAAAAATATTGCCGTTAATCTATTTCCAAAGTTGGGTTGGGAGCTGGGTTTATTCTACGCAAGCTATGATGACTTTCACCTTGATATTTTAGCATGGACGTATACCTGGCCGAATTGCACTGTAGGGGGTGAAAACAAGTCTTCGAACCTGTGTGTATTCCTACTGTGAAATTACCACATCAGACGTGACGTGCTAACATTGATGCAGTTTACTACATCTAACTATCAGGCACCTGTAGAGTTGTTGCGTTCGAGTAAAACATATAAAAATAAAATGGACCGGGAGCTTTTTAAAATGAATGACGGTGATTGAAAGTCAAACCGGTGAGCCGTCTGACAAAAAAAGTGCCCTTCTGAATCAAATCAGCAGGATGCACTTCTGGATCTTTCACTTACTTCGAAGACACTACTGACTATGCTTACATGGACATCTGTAATCTACTGTAGTTATTTGCCTTAATAGACAATAATATATGAAGTGCTTTCATGTAAGAGTTTCCTGTAATTTTGGGTGACTTTAACTGCAGTTCGGAAGTTTTACTTTCACTCATGAACATTTCATTCATGCCCCCATGACAAACTGGGGTATTAGACACAAATAAGGAGTAAGGACTGGTGAGAGTGTTATGGGATTTAATAATGTACGCTGAATGGAAAAAAAAAAAACTTCCGCATTTCGCGATGTGTGTGTGTGTGTGTGTGTGTGTGTGTGCGGTCCTTTACTGACAACCGCGTGTGTGGATCTTTTCGGAAAATATGGCAAAAAGTCCTACATGACGGTAATAGTTTGAATAGTGTTTACTTCAATAATGCCACTAATATATGCATACTCCACACGTCTTAATTCCATTTATGTTTAGTTTAGTTATGACTTTAGTCAGATTAAGATAATCAAAAATCGCTGTTTCGAGCTTAAGTAGGCCTACAGCTCAAAATGTATGTTTAACTGAATAAACAGTTAGTAAACACAAGTACATCTTATTAAACATAATTTATTTTCATCACCAATTATCATAGTAGAACAGTTTCTCAAGCAGTTTGTGATGCCTTTTGGAAACAGGAGGTGAGCCCCTGGTCTAAAGCGCCAACTGGCTTGAGAAACCCGTTCTCAAAGACTTACTTTTAGTCATTATTTGGATAGCACACATATTCTGAAAGCCTTCGGCAAAATTCAAATGAGCCATTTTAATCTAGATTAATTCCAATATTACAGTGAGATTAATCTAGATTAAAAAAAGTTATCTATGCCCACCTATAATATATATATATATATATATATATATATATATATATATATATATATATATATATATATATATATATATATATATATATATATATATATATATATATATATACATACATACACACACACACACACACACACACACACACACACACACACACACACACACATTATATATATATATATATATATATATATATATATATATATATATATACATACAGGGAGTGCAGAATTATTAGGCAAGTTGTATTTTTGAAGATTAATTTTATTATTGAACAACAACCATGTTATCAATGAACCCAAAAAAACTCATTAATATCAAAGTTGAATATTTTAAGTAGTTTAAGTAGTTTTTAGTTTGTTTTTAGTTTTAGCTATTTTAGGAGGATATCTGTGTGTGCAGGTGACTATTACTGTGCATAATTATTAGGCAACTTAACAAAAAACAAATCTATACCCATTTCAATTATTTATTTTCACCAGTGAAACCAATATAACATCTCAACATTCACAAATATACATTTCTGACATTCAAAATCAAAACAAAAACAAATCAGTGACCAATATGGCCACCTTTCTTTGCAAGGACACTCAAAAGCCTGCCATCCATGGTGAACAGAGTAAAACACTGACAGAATCTATCAACATTGCGTGCAGCAGCAACTACAGCCTCCCAGACGGTTCAGAGAGGTGTAATGTTTTCCCTCCTTGTAAATCTCACATTTGATGATAGACCACAGGTTCTCTATGGGGTTTAGATCAGGTGAACAAGGACACCATGTTATTAGTTTTTTTCTTTTAGACCCTTTCTTGCCAGCCACGCTGTGGAGTACTTGGACGCGTGTGATGGAGCATTGTCCTGCATGAAAATCATGTTTTTCTTGAAGGATGCAGACTTCTTCCTGTACCACTGCTTGAAGGTGTTTTCCAGAAACTGGCAGTAGGACTGGGAGTTGAGCTTGACTCTATCCTCAACCCGAAAAGGCCCCATAAGCTCATCTTTGATGATACCAGCCCAAGCCACTACTCCACCTCCACCTTGCTGGCGTCTGAGTCGGACTGGAGCTCTCTGCCCTTTACTGATACAGCCACGGGCCCCATCAAGACTCACTCTCATTTCATCAGTCCATAAAACCTTAGAAAAATCAGTCTTGAGATATTTCTTGGCCCAGTCTTGATGTTTCAGCTTGTGTATCTTGTTCAGTGGTGGTCGTTTTTCAGCCTTTCTTACCTTGGCCATGTCTCTGAGTATTGCACACCTTGTGCTTTTGGGCATTCCAGTGATGTTGCAGCTCTGAAATATGGCAAAACCTTTGGCAAGTTGTCTTGGCAGCTGCACGCTTGACTTTTCTCAGTTTATGGGCAGTTATTTTGCGCCTTGGTTTTTGGTTTGGTTTTTCCACACGCTTCTTGCGACCCTGTTGACTATTTTGAATGAAACGCTTGATTGTTCGATGATCACGCTTCAGAAGCTTGGCAATTTTAAGAGTGCTGCATCCCTCTGCAAGATATCTCACTATTTTTGACTTTTCGGAGCCTGTCAAGTCCTTCTTTTGACCCATTTTGCCAAAGGAAAGGAAGTTGCCTAATAATTATGCACACCTGATATAGGGTGTTGATGTCATTAGACCACACCCCTTCTCATTACAGAGATACACATCACCTAATATGCTTAATTGGTAGTAGGCTTTCAAGCCTATACAGCTTGGAGTAAGACTACATGCATAAAGAGGATGATGTGGTCAAAATACTCATTTGCCTAATACTTCTGCACTGCCTGTGTATATATATATATATATATATATATATATACATACATATATACACACATACATATACATACACACACACTCAATGGCCACTTTATTAAATACACCTGTTCAACTGCTCGTTAACACACATTACTAATCAGCCAATCACATGTTAGCAACTCAATGTATTTAGACCTGGTCAGGACGATCAGCTGCAGTTCAAACCGAGCATCAGAATGGGGAAGAAAGGTGATTTAAGTGACTTTGAACACGGCATGGTTGTTGATGCCAGACAGGCTGGTCAGAAACTGCTGCTCTACTGGGATTTTTACGCACAACCATCTCATTTTTGGCCCATTAGTACCAATTGAGCATCGTGTTAACGCCACAGCCTATCTGAATATTGTTGCTGACCATGTCCAACCCTTTATGACCAGTGTACCTATCCTCTGATCCACTGCTACTTCCAGCAGGATAACGCGCCATGTAATAAAGCTTTTAAAACTGAATGGCTTCCCCGAGGTAAAAGTAACCTGTTATGTGACATTTAGTTTACAAGCTGATTTATTAACATATTTTTGATTTAGTGATGACATGACATGCAATAGTTTTCAGTATGTTGTATTATTTCTTTCAACATAACTCATTGTTCATTTGCAATTTTTATCTTGATGCAACAATAGTAAATTACTTTCATATCTGACTAGATCTTCTTTATCAGCCATGCTAGATTGTTCAATATGGAAATATGATTGGATGGGGATTTTGTCCTTCAGAATATTCTATATATACTATTTACAAAGTATGCAACTATATAACATGGGATAATTGCTTTTCACTGATCAAGCTATTTTTGCATAACAGAATGATTCTAGTAGCGCTCAGTAATACAAGATGAAATATGGGTCATTATGATTTTTTCATAAGTCAGGACTCAGGACACTAAAAATAGTTCTGAAATATAAGACTGTCCTAGCAAATTTGGGACGTCTGGTCCCTAACGGTCCAGGAATTTGATAAATGACTGCTTTCAGGGGAGATTGACTCCAACGTGTTGCTAAGCTAATGTACAATATTTAAAAATAAATAAAATGACACAATCAAACATTAGGCAAACAAATCTACAGTATTTTTAATTATGCTGCACATTGATACTTTTCTGCGCTTCATCTGCCATCTTGGATTAACTGGAGGTGCTTGCTTTTGCTATACACATGTACAGTAGACTATGGAAAGCCAAATGGGACAAATTACAAATTATTATGGTAGTGTGATGGGTAGGGGTGATCAGATCAATACTAACATCAATAGTATTGATACCAGCATTGGTATTGATATTGAATTGATGCTAGCCCAACAAAATCTATACTTCAGTGTAACATTTTCTAATCTACACTATTATGAATTGCTACCCTTTCATTAAACTCCATATACTTTTCTCAAAATGCAGCTTTTTCACATCTCGTTTGCTCAAGTTGCTCCTCTGCTGTGTTTAGTTCTTTCATTAAGTGAAGAAGCGGGACTTTTGGCTGCTATGAAAGAGATAGCCGTAAGGAGGAGCGTCATATGGAGTTCGAGTAACATTTTTAACTGCACGTGCAAGAATAACTATTGAAACATTTGTCCTCCAAATATTTGGATGGTAACTTAGCTAAAGAAAGCTTCGAAGTGCACATTTGCCACATTGAGAAGAGAAAGCAGACTAACTCAATAACCTGATCACTCCGTCAGTAATTAGTAGTCAGCTGAAACCTCGGACCCCTCAGGTGCAGTGCTATAGATTAGTCTAGGAAACACTAATTAGATGACAAGGGACAAAACAGTTTGTGGTGGCAGTGGTCAGTGTAAAGCACTTGTGGATTTTAAAGAGCCCCAATTTTGCATTACAAAAGGTCATATTTTGGTTTGGGGGTCTTCAACAACAGGCTGATATGCATGCAAGGTCAAAAAACACTTTCATTGTCTTCTAATATACATTTATTTTTACCTAATTATCCCAACAACTCCCGTATGATTTGTCAAAGTCTGACAAAGTCCCGTACATAATAGTCTCTGCTGCTCCTTCCTTCAATAGCAAATGGCCGACGAATGCCGTGTTGCAGCATAGGTTAGTATATTAAAACAATCAGAAAAATGACAGGAACAAACACAGCACTAGTTGGCTATATCGTGGTGTTGTTGTGAAAATGAACTTTAACCCTTTATTCCCCGCAGCCGAATCTTCATTTGTCAGTGATCTTCGTGTCATGATCAGTCCTGTGATCCCCGCGCTCCGCTAATGTCTGAAGGAAAAGGAGCGTTCACGTTTTACCGGATCCACACTTCATATTTGGCGATGTACCATATCGACTGTGACACATTCAAAAATTTAACACGAATCATTTATTCGACTCTGAGTCGATTTATTTTTAGTATTTTAGTAGTCTTTAAAACTACTTTTTAAAGAATCAATAGTTTTAAACACGGTGGATTTTCAGATTTAAACCTCAGCTGGATGTTTTTATTCACTTAGTGCTGTGTTACACACGGCATGGAAGCTCATTTTCAAAAACCCATAATAGGGGCTCTTTAAATATATATCTGTATCTGTATCTGTATCTGTATCTCTCTCTCTCTCTCTCTCTCTCTCTCTCTCTCTCTCTCTCTCTCTCTATATATATATATATATATATATATATATATATATATATATATATATATATATATATATATAATTATTAGGCAAATGAGTATTTTGACCAGCTCATCCTCTTTATGCATGTAGTCTTACTCTAAGCTGTATAGGCTCGAAAGCCTACTACCAATTAAGCATATTAGGTGATGTGCATCTCTGTAATGAGAAGAGGTGTGGTCTAATGACATCAACACCCTATAACAGGTGTGCATAATTATTAGGCAACTTCCTTTCCTTTGGCAAAATGGGTCAAAAGAAGGACTTGACAGACTCCGAAAAGTCAAAAATAGTGAGATATCTTGCAGAGGGATGCAGCACTCTTAAAATTACCAAGCTTCTGAAGCGTGATCATCGAACAATCAAGCGTTTCATTCAAAATAGTCAACAGGGTTGCAAGAAGCGTGTGGAAAAACCAAGGCGCAAAATAAATTGAGAACTGAACCATGAACTGAGAAAAGTCAAGCGTGCAGCTGCCAAGATGCCACTTGCCACCAGTTTTGCCATATTTCAGAGCTGCAACATCACTGGAGTGCCCAAAAGCACAAGATGTGCAATGCTCAGAGACATGGCCAAGGTAAGAAAGGCTGAAAAACGACCACCACTGAACAAGACACACAAGCTGAAACATCAAGACTGGGCCAAGAAATATCTCAAGACTGATTTTTCTAAGGTTTTATGGACTGATGAAATGAGAGTGAGTCTTGATGGGCCCGTGGCTGGATCAGTAAAGGGCAGAGAGCTCCAGTCTGACTCAGACGCCAGCAAGGTGGAGGTGGAGTACTGGTTTGGGCTGGTATCATCAAAGATGAGCTTGTGGGGCCTTTTCGGGTTGAGGATGGAGTCAAGCTCAACTCCCAGTCCTACTGCCAGTTTCTGGAAGACACCTTCAAGCAGTGGTACAGGAAGAAGTCTGCATCCTTCAAGAAAAACATGATTTTCATGCAGGACAATGCTCCATCACACGCGTCCAAGTAAGAAAGAAAGTTGGCAAGAAAGGGTCTAAAAGAAGAAAAACTAATGACATGGCATCCTTGTTCACCTGATCTGAACCCCATAGAGAACCTGTGGTCCATCATCAAATGTGAGATTTACAAGGAGGGAAGACAGTACACCTCTCTGAACAGTGTCTGGGAGGCTGTGGTTGCTGCTGCACGCAATGTTGATGGATTCTGTCAGTGTTTTGATCTGTTCACCATGGATGGCAGGCTTTTGAGTGTCCTTGCAAAGAAAGGTGGCTATATTGGTCACTGATTTGTTTTTGTTTTGTTTTTGAATGTCAGAAATGTATATTTGTGAATGTTGAGATGTTATATTGGTTTCACTGGTGAAAATAAATAATTGAAATGGGTATATATTTGTTTTTTGTTAAGTTGCCTAATAATTATGCACAGTAATAGTCACCTGCACACACAGATATCCTCCTAAAATAGCTAAAACTAAAAACAAACTAAAAACTACTTCCAAAAATATTCAGCTTTGATATTAATGAGTTTTTTTGGGTTCATTGAGAACATGGTTGTTGTTCAATAATAAAATTAATCTTCAAAAATACAACTTGCCTAATAATTCTGCACTCCCTGTATATATATATATATATATATAATTTTTGTATTTAAAGGCACAGTTCATCCCTCAAAAAACGAAAATTCTACTTCTAGACAACCTTCACTTGAACTAACCACTTCAGTAACTGCTATGTTTTCTCTCTGTGCATTTTTCCACAATTAGTCAGATGACTTCATGTTTGCTTCATGTTGTTAGCATCCACTGCTGACAGACCAAGATGAATCTGGATTTAAATGTGACAATTTGCAAATTCTTCATCATGCTATTACTACCAATTAGAACCATGCACATGACCACGTGGGACTAAATGTATAAAGGCACAACAAGACAGACAATGTGTGTGTGTGTATGTGTGGAGGTGTTGTGCCAGCTGGACTGAAGTCAGCCCAGTCCTCTCTCTAAGCCACAGGAATGAGATCATATCTACGGGACAAGTGTTCACCAAATGTCCGACCAGTTGCTAATAACATTACCAGCCAGATTAAAGAGAAAGAATGAGCAAGTGAAGAGGCAAAGTGAGAAAAGAAGGAAAAGTTAGTTTGGTGGATTGTGAGTACAAGTGTGGCTGATCTCTGTGGTTGATATTGGGTTCAGCCATGTGTACACCTGCAAATGTTTAAAATCACTGCTGTCTAAAACAAACATGAAAGAGTATAATTAGAGGAAATTTATGCGGTCATATGAGTTTGAGTCTCTCTGAATGGAAATGGAGTGACAGACGTCAAATTCTCCTGATCACAACTCTCTATACGTTTGTGTCAAAAACATATAGATGAGAATTATATCCGTGGTTTAAACCAATGAAAATGTCTCTAACTAATCTTGCATGGTTGTCTATAAATTGTCTAAAATAGGAAATCAACACATGCTATCATAAATAATTAAAGGGGTGATCCACTACGATATCATATTTTAAACTTCATGTATAATGTAGCTGTGTGAACATAAACAACATCTCTGAATGTAATATGCTCAAAGTTCAATGCAAAAGGAGACATTGGCTTTTACAGAGTTAGCTTAGCAAAGTCTACAGCGAACGAAGTTTGGGGACTACAAAAAAATACAACCGGGTTAGTGAGATAACAAACGCTTCAGGTTACTTGCATTCACCACGCGCAGCAAAGAGGCGTGGCCAGAGGTGCTGTAATGTAATAGCAGAGAAAGCTAAAATGCCGTCCAAACGCGGCTATTTCCAAAGAGCTTCTTCTGTTTCTGTATTTGGGCTTCCAAAGGACACGGCACAAAGAGAGAAGTGCTTACAGTTTCATTTTAATTATGTTCCACATAATTATAAAAAAATATATAGCTAGCATTTGACAAAGGACAACTTCCAGAATCTCTCTCAGTTCAGTGCTGGATTCGGCTAAAACTCCTCCAACCATAACAGACGAAGCTGTAGATTGTGAGCCACAACCTGTAAGAATTTTTATTTGCTAAAATTTATCTACTACATGCATAGTTTGTAGCGTTAACGGTATGTTGTAGCGAGGACGTAAACAAGGATGTAAACAATGGGAAATGTTGTTTGGCACCATTAACAATTTAGCTACAAACTAATATTTATCCGTCAAACCCCTGTAAACACCCACAATCTTCAGCAGCGCGTACAGCGTACATCTCAAATAACAAACTCACAAAAGATATGTGAATGTTTCATATTACTTACACATGCTTATTCCGAATATATGTGAAAGACACTTGTCAGATTTTATTTTAGAGAGCAGGCATGAGGTTCAGCTGTGTCCTCTTCATTTTCTGCCTAATTCAGGCACACACTGACTTGACAGTATTTACACAGCAGAGGGAGAGCGCATGCTATTAGAGGTGTGACGTTTTTCCTGGTGACATGCTGTGATTCGCGAATCACAGCACATTATGTTAGCTGACCAATCAGAGCCTCTTGAGAGTGGGCTTTCGGAGGAACAAGGAAATATGACAGTCGTTTTCAAGTTAGCTTAGTAGCAGTATAAAATCAAAGTAAGATCTATGAAAAAATTATTTTAAAAAAAATTAAGATTTAATACAAATAAAGCATGAGCACACATTGCATTGCATCTTAGAAACACAACCAAGCCTTAAAAATACACTCTGGACCACCCCTTTAAGCAAAGTGTCTTCTAATAGGAAAAAAAACACTTGTAAACACTCCCTCTATTTACTGTAGTCATTTGCCACCTCACAACATTGCCTTCTATGTTGTGCAACAATTACATCTCTGTGAAAACTTAGTTTAATATCTGTTCAGCATTTAACACCAGCCGTAAACAGGATCTTCGTTTGTGATTGATGTAAAGTTCTCTTAACATGTGCTAAAGTGTATATGGCAAACAGACCGTTGTTGCTCACTCAGCATATGGCATCGTCATACAGAGATGAACTGTGGAGTTTCTATGTGGATGTGATAAAGCAGTGATGGAAAAGACAGAGATTTGTCAGAGCATATTAGGATCTGAGAGCTGAATGAATATGTTGGTCAGTAGGTTCTCTACTCTCTCAGAGCGGCACAGTCGCTAAGCCGCTAACATACCCTCAAAGCCCTGGCATGAATGCCAGTGTGTGACAACTTCAGCCCTAGTTTATCTGGTACACCAGCCAAAAGTGTGTGTGTCTGTCTCTCTGTGTGTGTGTGTGTCTGTGTGTGTGTGTGTGTGTGTGTGTGTGTGTGTGTGTGTGTGTGTGTGTGTGTGTGTGTGTGTGTGTGTGTGTGTGTGTGTGTGTGTGTGTGTGTGTGTGTGAGTGTGTGTGTGTCCTTACACAGGCCCAGCAGTGAGTCAGAAGACTCATGTTGAGATTTGGCAGTCATGTTATTTAGCACGTTGTCACACTTTTTTGATTAAAAAGCGACCCTTAAGACACTAGAGAGGATATACTCATGCAGATTTTGAGAAATAGGCTCTCGTGTTCTTTCGATATGCCTCCATCATACACAGAAATTAGGGCTGGGCGAATTCGAAAATGAGTCAGAGAAACATGGTTGTATTATTAGTTGTAAATCTTCTCCAAAAGCCAGAGGGCACTCTTGTGTAAAAACTCCAAACATGATGAAACCTAGGAAGTCCCCATAGCATTGAATTATTAACAGAAGATTTAAAGTCAGCATATTTTACATATCGTTTTATATTTATATAGTAGCGCTTGTTATAAATGATGTATCTGCATACTTAATAATAATAAAAAAAGTTAATTTGTCCTCATAATCTTATATCAAATACCAAAACTTTCCATCTGCCCTGAAAATGACTTTTCTTCACTTCTGGTCACATGGAATGCCTTTTGGGAGGGGCTATCAGGGGGCGTGTATTTTTTTCTGCTCTACTTTTGTCCATTCATCAATCTTCCTTCATTTCAATAGCAACGCCAATCTTCCAATGAACCAATCAGTTCCCAAAGGACAAAATCATGCACCACCCTAAAATTCGGGACTATTTCAGTTGGACGTACGTCATGATATGGGGAAAAAAAGGTAATCTTAACTTCCATTTCATGGCAAACTCCTTTCATTGATTCAGCATGACTATGAATAATCCCATGATTATGGAATTATCTCACAGAAAGATTTATTTCAAGTTTGGAGTAAAAACATGTTATTATGTCTGATCATTTCATGTGCAGTATTTACTACACAGAGCCATAGTTCATTGAGAAGTAATGCAAACAGCTGTCATCATCAAAGAACGATTATATCAATATCATTATTGTCTGAATAAATCTGAAGGATTCGGATTTCTACCGTCCCATCGGTCTCAGCATGGACGTTTATCCTTTTTCTCATCATCCTATTTCTCGTTATTTTTATTAAATATGATTATTTGAATGAGTTGTTAACTTTGAAATGATTTCAACTAATGAATAAGTTAAATACACTGCTTTATGTAAGAATGTTCAGTGCATTGCCTGTCTCTTTGAAACTATTTTCAGGAGCCACCAAACTAGGTCAGAGGTCACGGAGACCTCGAGTGGAAATTAAGGGCTGAGGACTGGACGCAACTGTTTCTATTGTTATTTCTATGAGTTAATACTATCTAAAATGTCTTAAGTGATTTTGCTATTTTTACGGTTAATTCTGTTCAAGTGATTTTACTTTTTATTCAAGATAGACTTGGTGTAGTGAGAATTTAACTGTCTGAATGTAGATTACACTGGTTTTTAACCAGTTTTGATAAAGACTGATAAGAGTACACTCAGCCTTGGGTAAGAAACAGATTGTACTTTAAGTGTGTGTGCTCTATTTGATTGTAGATCATTTTAACAGGTCTGGAGTCAGCTCTAAACAGTCTAGTGGATGTATGATGTTTATGCTTAAGATATGGTTCAGAATTGTACACACGCACCCACGTGGAAATTTTCTAAGTCTATCTGTGTTTTAACGAATCAGGTTAGAACACCAATATGTACAGTATGATGCAGATAATGGTGTTATGTGAGAGTATAATTGTTATTGATTTGTGATTGTAAGCAGAGCGGCCTAGGAACTCATTGCGAGTGTTGAAGCTGGCTTCTGCTGATGAAACTGCAAACTATCTTCAGTAAACTTTATTTATTTATTTAAATCTCTGACTCTGGCTCTTCTTCATCTGACAGACTGGTCATTCTTTGGGTTAAAACTGTAAAATGATCCCTACAAATCAATTCAAATTTTTGCATATACAGTATCTTGTCATTGTACTACGACTCTGTTTAGTAAATGCTGCTCAGTCTGAAAGCACCTACTGGAGATTTACTAGAACGGGTTTCATTGACACATCACACATCACAATCGCCTTCAATTAATTATATTACGAAATATGATATTTTAAGCAAAATATGAAGCTTCAGTCATTGTCATTGGATAAAAGGAGAACGCGATCTGCAAGAGAGAAGTTGGAAGTGAGAGAAAGAGAGAGATGATTTAAAAGCGAGAGCACATGTTGCTTTCATAATTGTGACAGACCGGTATGCTTCACAGCTGTTCTACTGGCCTGTTTTAATCTCAGCTCTTTTTCCTCATGTGACCTCACACTGAACATACTGCCACCACAGCACAAATGCAGAGCATAAATGTGTGCGAGGTCAAAGAGAATGTGAAATGGACTGGCCAGAATTGAGAAATCTTTGCAAACCATATAACTGTGGAGGACAAAAGCAGCAATTTTGAGAGAAATGTGCTGGTTGTTTTGTTCCAAGAAAGTGTAATGACTTGAGACTGAAGCTGCCAAAAAGGAGGCAAAGAACCAATGCATATATACTGTACAAACAAATTAATTAATTAATAAACAAAATGTTCTATATTTCACTTCCTCTGGATCCAAGCGATATCTTTTTGAAAGTTCATGAAAGAAGTAGTGATGTCTGATTTGGGAAAAGTTTGTTTTGTTAAGTCTGTGTTTTAAATTACTCTATCAAATGTCTTTAGAAGATTTGTTCAGCTTAAAAGCTCTAGTTCCGTTGAGGACTAATTGAATGGAAAACAGCAACCAGCAGGCTTCAAATGTCTCATTTTGTGTTTCACAGAGGAATGGAAGTAGTGCTGGTTTAGAACGACATGAGGTTGAATAAATGATTGAGTGATTTTTAGAACTATTCCATTAAACAAAACAACAGCCTGTCAACATTTATGCAACCACACATCAGTTTAAACCTGAATTTCCATTGCATGGACAAAAGCACAGGGACCTTTCTTAAAGGGATTGTTCCCCCAAAATTACATTTCTGTCATCAATTACTTCAGGTTGTACCAAACTCACATCATTCAACACGGAGGATATTTGGAGATATTTGGAAGAATGTCAGTAACCAAACAAATCTCACGACTCGCTGCTATAGTTGGAAAAATAAATGCTATGGGAGTAAATAGGTGGTGAGATCTGTTTGGCTACAGGCATTTTCCCAAATATCTTTAGCAGAACAACAAATACAGAAGTGGAAAAACCTGATCGTGAATAAATAATAGCAGAATCTTCATTTCATACTATGTCTTTAAATGAGCTATATGTATAATTCAAACTTTGTTATTAGTGACAGAGGTGTGGGTTTAGTAAACTAAAGTTCGAAAACTTTTCATTTGTGCACATATAATTTACTGTTAAGTAATACTTAAGTAACTGAATGTGATTCAGCGCCCCAATACAATTACAGCAAATGTATTTTTTTGCAAGCAATATGCCAATAAGGAACATAGATGCTACCCATGCTGCTTAGAGCAACATTTTTAGACATGTAAATATGCTGGGCTTTCTTTCAAACAAGATGAATAGTGATATGAATATGATTGCATGAGCAAATTGAATCTGCAATTTACTGGCACTATCAACTTTCACCTATTGTCACAATCACCATCAGTGGAGAACACTCACTGTCACATGAACTACACATCTGCCACCGAACTGGACTATATATCCCATCATGCACCTTAAACACACCAGTTCCAGATCACTACTGATTGCAAACACACAGCTGAAGTTAGTGAGGACTGATTACCAGGACTATAAGAGTCTTGATGCACATTACATTCCATGAGCATTACAAAGCATTTTCCTTGTCTTACCTACCATGTTTTTGACCCTATGTTTTGTAGTTTTGCTGCCTGTCCCGACATTCACCTGTTATTCTGACTACGCTTTTGGGTTATCCATATGCTCTAGTTTGCACCTGTTTTGACGATTCTGACGATTCTCTTTAATACACTGCACGTAGATGCTTATCTGTTGTTCCCGACCCTATGTTACAATATTACATGAAATACCAATATTTCTTAAAGAGTTGTCCAGCTTAATTCAAACATTTTTTGTTCATACTGTAAAAGCCTGTTTTAAAACACATACAGACAAACAGGCAGACAGACAGACAGACAGACAAACAAACAAACAAACATATAAACACTTCTGCTTCTCTCGTCACCTTTACAACTAACACTGTTTTTATTTACTGTCTATTTTTCTTTACTCCTTTTTTCAATTTATTTACACTTCAGAAAACAAAACAATTACATTTTTTTCCATAATTTGTCCTATAGAAAATTTAAGGGAAATGCTAAAATGAAAAGCTTTTTTTTATTTTTGTACTTTTTTTTACATAAAATAATATATATATATATATATTTTAATATTATTTACACACATATTTATATAAATTAAAAAAAAGATTCGGATTCACACTTGTGTGAGACCTTCATGCCCAAAAATGTCTACAGGGGAAAGATTGAGGGCTCCAGTATAAGGTATGCTTGAGGGTTAAATGCATGCTTTCTAAGAAGTATACTTGGACAGAAAAACTCACAGGTCAAGCAAAAACGGCTTCAATTAAATGGGCAGTTAATCTAACTATATTCACACTATTGACTGGCCATCTTACCTTCTGTGTTCTTGGGAGGTGGGACTGTGCTCTCGATCTGTTTCCTTGTATCGCTCTCTCTCTCTCTCCCGCTCTCGCTCTTTATTGTGTCCTCTTTCTCTGGTTTTCTCTCTCACCCTTTCTTTGTTATGGCGGTTGTAGTTTTCCCATGACTTGCCGCTGTCTATCACACTCGGCCAGGAAGCCACTCTCATTGCAGGTGAGTATACACCTGGACAAGCAAAGAAAACAAAACACAACAATTGTTAATGCAGCAGATACACATAGATCTTTATGGTTAGTGTTGGTAAGACTAAATTTAACAAGACAAAGAAGAAGAAATAATAAAATTATAATAAGAAAGCATAGAATGTGACTATTTACTGATAATCTGCAATTTAATATAACATAATATTAGGGGTGTGAACCTACACTGGTCTCACGGTTCGGTTCGGTTACGATTATCATGCCATCGATTCGGTTCAATTCGAAATCTCGGTGCATCACGGTGCATTGACGATGCTTTCCATACACAATTAGATTTTTTTCTTTACAACACAAGAATTTTTTTTTATTAAAATCTATAAATATGTTTATATTTATATATTACTTGTAAAACAATTTTGTCCTTTAATACAAGCAGTCAGATATGTGAACTGTACCTTTAATTTTACCTGCTCAAAAAAAAAAACACACTTTGTGAATGTTTTAGACAAAACTCCAATACATGCACAGAAGACAGCACGAGCATTCATAACAAATAAACTAATGTAAATATTATCCCGCTTGCTTTTTGAGCACTGGCAAGTTCTTACACCCCTATGATTGGTCATTGTCTTCACCCGCTCAACAGAAAGGGCTGCGATTGGCTTTAGAAACGAAAGCGCTGTTCACCCATGAGTGACGCGGGAAAAACAGCCACGGGTCAGTCTATTGTATAGGCGCATAATATACAATTACAATACCAACGGGTCAAATGCCTAGTGTGTGTGTGTGTGTGTGTGAGAGAGAGAGAGAGAGGGAGAGAGGGGCAGAGATGAAGTTTTACATAATTTCTCTCAAGTACTGAAATAGCGGCTCGTGCTTTACCATTCCTCAGTGTCAGTGAAAGACTGTGTCCAGCACATCCACACGTGCACAATTATCTGCTTTTAAAGTAGTAGGAGTGTTTTATTTACTCACCCTCGCCTCCTTCGCCATAGTATTCTACCGCAACATCGCGCATAGGGGATAAATGACGTCAGTGCGTAATAACCGGTTATGATCTATTTCTGAACCGATATCGAATTGTCCCCATCTGCATCGCGGTGCACTGAAGAAACGATTCATTTTGACACCCCTACATAATATAATACATTTGTTTAATCAATTAACAAGGTTGCGGTGTAAAGTAACAAATTACAACTACTCAAATTACAGTAATTGAGTAGTTTTTCTCAGAAATTGTAATTTATTAAGTAGTTTTTTAAATTGTGCACTTTTACTTTTCCTTGAGTACATTTTTAGTGCTGTATCGGTACTTTTGCTCCACTACTTTGCTTCAATCTGCAGTCACTACTTTATTTATTTCTTGTCTATGGGGATTGGCTAACTACAAATATCAGTCCTGTGATTCCTGTCTAATCAAAATCACACATAGAAGGTAAATCGCATCATACTGAACTACCTCAAGACATGGGCGCTTTATAAATGCACAAAACCTTTTGAAAGCATTAAAAATGTCCAAGAAGATGTCCAAAATCTTTACATGCAATGACCCAGAGACTTTTTATAAACTGCATGTCACTGATGAGTAAATAAAGGATGTCGACTGTATGATGATGTTTGAAATCACCAAACAGCCTTAATCACTCACTAAATGGAACAAATAAAGAATGGAAGAAAGGCCCAAATGAAGGAAGGACCGAACAAAGAATGGAAGGAAAAACCAAATAAAGGAAGGACCGAACTAAAGAAGGAAGGAAGAACCAACTGAATGAAGGAAGGATTCAAGGAAGGACTGAACAAACTAACAAATGAATAAATAAATGAACAAGGGACCTAATGAAGGAAAGAACAAAAATATGAACGAACAAACAAATGAATGAATGAGTAAACAAATGAAGGGAGGAATAAAGGAAGGCCCAAATGAATGAAGGAAGGATTCAAAAAAGGACTGAACAAACGAAAGAAAGAAGGACCTAATAAAGAAAAGAACAAAAATATGAACGAACAAACAAACAAAAAAAAATTAATGAATGAATGAGTGAACAAATGAAGGGAGGAACGAAGGAAGAAACAAATGAATGAAGAAAGAAACGAACAAATGAATGAATGAAGGAAGGTTGGAAAAAACGAACGAATATAGGACGATCACTAAATGCAGTACAGAATGTTACGTTTACACATGCCTGCACAAAATGCATGTAAACGCATCAACTTTTCACAGCGTAATACTCTCTACTCTTGAGTACTTTTAAAAGAGCAACTTTTTACTCTTACTTTGAGTAATATTTACAACAGATACTTTTACTCTACTTGCACTACATTTTTGGGCAAATAATGGTACTTTTAATTTAGTATGATTTTTTAGTACTCTTTCCACCGTTGTATAATTTTTTTTTTAAAGAGCCCCTATCATGGGTTTTTGAAAATGAGCTTCCATGCAGTGTGTAACACAGCTCTAAATGAATGAAAACATACAGCTGAGGTTTAAATTTGAAAGTGTACCGTGCACCATGTTTAAAACTATTGATTCTATTGAGTCGACTCAGAGACAAATTACTGATTTGTCCTTTCTTCGGATCTTTTGCCTGCACTCGTCGACATCAGTACGGTAAAACATGAACGTGCTTTTCCCTTCAGACACTACCGGAGTGCGAGGGATGATGGGATTGATCATGATGCAAAGATGACGATCACTGACAGACGGCCAGACATGCGGCTGTGGGAAATAAAGGCTTAAAGTTCATTTTCACAACAATACCACAGTATACCATGTGCTGTGTTTGTTCCTGTCATTTTTCTGACGATTGATTGATACCAATAACCTACACTGCAACAAATGAGTCGCCGGCCGTTTGTTATTAAAGGAACAAGCAGCAAAGACTACTAAAGTACGAGACTTTGCCAGTAACTGTTACACAGTTTATATACTGTAGACCAGTTTCTTCTTCCTCCATATCCTGTAAGTGTTTCTCCTTCCTACAGAACATGTAAGTGTGATTAAAAATGTTGCCTCGTTTTCTGTAGTTTGCAAAATATGTATTTAAGTGTGTGTTGTAACTTGTAATCTCCCCGCGCAGCTTGTAATCACGTATCTATTATAGATCAGTGCTTGTAAAGTATCTGTCAGGTTAAATCTGCATGGGGCGATTCACATATTGTGTCCAAAACCACATTGAAAACGCGGCGTGTGCTCCTTCCTTTACTGATTTAAATGCATTTTGTGTTCGCAAGCCCTGCTGTTTGTCGTTGCTATGGCCACCATCAGCTGTTCATACACGGGCGCGGTGCTGTCAATTTTCAAAATAGTTTACGTGTCGTTGTTATTACTTGGGTTTAGCGTTAAGAATAGAGTAATATGCTGGTGTTTAACTGCATTGCTTTAATGCATTCCTGCATTGGGCTAACACATATTCTATGCTACTTCATAAATGTGGTCGGTAGTTTTATCCATCTCGTGCTTAACGCAGTTGACCAATCACAACAGACTGGGTCATTGGACCAATCAGCACAGATTAGCCTCACGCAAGGGAGGGGTTTGGGAACAAATGAATCGCTGTACAAATTATAGGGCAGTCATTGGGATAATTAGGTAAAAATAAATGCATATTAAAAGACAATAAAAGTGTTTTTTGACCTTGCATGCATATCAAACTGTTGTTAGAGACCCCCAAAATTAAATATGACCTTTTATAATGCAAAATAGAGGCTCTTTAAGATAAATCTGGAAAAACAATAAGCCCTATAACTATTATTCTATATAAGCTTTATATTATATATTATATTATATTATATTATATTATATTATATTATATTATATTATATTATATTATATTATATTATATTATATTAATGACTATAAAATAGTGACAATAAACATCAAAGCTATATCACAATAAATTCATAAATGATACCTTAATATATGATACATTACACATTAATAAAAATTAGCAATACAAATATTAAATTGTTTATAAAACAAGATTAACAATTCAACATGCAAAGCAATATAAAACTATTAATAATAAACTGAAAGTGCAAAAGAGTATAAAGTAATATAATACAATATAATATAAATTTGTCTAAAATAAATTACATCAGAGACCTTAAACATCAAAATCTATTTCACAATTAATAAATCAAGTCAAAATAAAATAGCCAGTTTACCTGTGTCCTAACACATTTTTGCTATTGGTATTTAAAGGTGCTGTATGTAAGTTTTTGACTCTTCTAAAGCATAAAAATACCATAATATGTGTGCAGATATTTAAGAAACATCCCAAGTGAACATACTTGTTTAACTGAAAAGCAATGCTGAAGTCAGATATTCTGCTTTGAAATGGGTTTTCCGTGCCGGAACGCTGTCTTTGTTTAGATAAATTTCATATGCACGATGCCAGTTTAGCCAATTATATGTCAGCACCCTGGGTTGCCTTGTTGGAAAACAGCGTATTTTATTCATTCATTCAGAAAGACTCTGAAAGCGTGCGTCCGTGACCAAAAAGAACAGTATGGGAGACAGATGCAGTTCCACATGAGGTTATTAATTAGCAAATTACATAAATATTACGAACGTAAACATTAGGTGAGCAGGTTACATTGTAACCGCGTGTCCTAACAACACGCTGTGACGAGGAGAGAGGCAGTGATCAGCTATTTGGCTGTTTGCACCAGACGAAACACGGCAGAATGTAAATACAGCCTTTCAGAAGCACAGAATATGCACTCGCTCACGAAACGGTAAGGTTTAGAATCTATTTAATACATGTTAACCCACTTTAACATCAATGTAGATGCTGAATCACTCATATGTGTTTAGATCTAAGGTTCAATTCAGATCTAAAGTTCAATTTCAGACGGTTTATTGTATTTTCAAGATCTGAGGTGAACTTTCTGCTTTCAGTATATGGCAACAAATGCCATGTAAAATGCATTCAAACTCGCATTGTTAGCATTTAGCACAGAATAAAGCACACAAGGCTTACCTGAGGTGATCTAGCTGTCATAGGTTTCTGTTGTTCAGCTGTGAGAAATAGAAGCCATTTCTAATATATCAATTCGAGGTGTTGGTTAGGACAAAAACTCCTTTTAATATGGAAAATATTCCCTCTATCGCGTGTCGTTGCTTTTATTTAGAACACAGTTTAAATCACTCGCTCCTGTACACAATCTGGCATCCCAGCGTACTTTTATTATGATCCAGGAGTGCAATACCTAGTTCAACCACTGGGTGTCAAACTTACATACTGCACCTTTAAACAGCACATTTCAGACACTGATGCTTGCTGTAACAATACCAACCATTGCTTTCTCTGTGTCTGTCTTTCACACACAAACACACATGCAACAATCGCTGAAAGCTCTCAGTGACAGTAACCACTTTGGCCTCTTGAGTACACCCAAATCATTACAACATGCAAAGGTTAACGAGGCCACAGCAGATTTTCTGACATGCTCATTTTTCAGTGAGTGTGTGTGTGTGTGTGTGTGTCCTTGTTAACCTCTGCCTGCAATAATGATGTGTGCTGGACTGCAGTGGAAATGCTTGCAGTGCACTTCTATGCTCAGTGGCTGGAAACGTATCACTACAAAGTTGTAAAGAACGTGTGTGTGTAGTGACGATGAGAGGGTGTTGAGTGTGTTAAGGCTTTGTATGCAGTTTCTACCCTCTGGTCAATTCAGGTGCCCTGTACATATGGGTCCTTACGTTCAAAGCTCAGTGACATGTGGTCATCTGAAGCCCAAAGCATATTTCAGTTTTACGTGTTTGGAAAGAGTATGGAAGGCTTTTAGGGCCAAAAGTTTGTAAACTGGATGTCATATCAGCATGCATAACTCGACTGTTTCAATGCATCAACAAGCAAAACAGCTAATGAAAGCGCTGCATTTGAGACCGTATTTGCATATATAAATGCAATGGTACATTGGGCTGAATGTATAAGAAGTTCAGGTGTCGTGTTCATTTGTCAATGATATGTTAATGGTATCGTGTGCATTTACAAATATTAAGTAATATTAAGTAATACTTTGAATGGCTGTGTATAAGGGGTCACACACTGGATGCGCCACGCAGCACCATGCATTTTAGAATTGTAAACATAGATTTCTATCAGGGTACGCACATCGGAGCCGCAAGTCGGCGGCTGTCCGTGCCGCTCAGCTACGACTCAGGATATGATTTCGGCTGGCAGGGCGCACAATTTTTTCAGACTCGAGCAAACAGTTCGCGCTGTGCCACATGTCATTTGAGTTGAATATGAAACACTTTGAAGAGATTTTGTCTGAATCAAGTACGACTGTACAGACATCTTAAGACACGTCCATGCATGATCATAGGGAGAACCAGATGACCAATAATACTTGGCTAGAAATTGCAACTGCAGTGGGAAAGTAAGACCCAGGTGGTTTTAATACAGAATTAAAGAATATGTTTTCCACCATTCATAGATTTTACATTGATGCATATATTACAATTTTGAATTCAAAACCATTTAATAGTAACAAAACTAAAATGAAGTAACACATTATTTCTTTGATTACCGGAAAAGAACATTTGAAACTATTGGTTTACAATATACTGATGCCCTGATTTTCTAGGCTTTATTGGTGATAATGGTTTATTCCTTCCTTAATAAAAAATATATTTGTAGAGCAACCCATGTTGAGTTGTCATTCTTATTTTAATAAACTTTAATAGGTAAAACTGTCCAAGATATGAACAAAAGCAAGTAATTAATCTAAGTCTGATTTAAAAAAAAAAAGTCTTGATTGGTTATAAAAATCTTTATAATCATTAAAAAAAATTATAAAAATAATTAGTTTAAAAATCTTGAAGATAATAATGATATGATGTAGTTCTGGAAACATCCTACTTCTCTTCTATCTGATTTTACAGTGGGTTTCTTTTGAATGGCCCCTGTTCTTTTAAAAAATATCACAACAGCAAACGCGTCAAGCATAAAACGTTTTGTGAGGTGCGTGCGCAGTCAGCAGAGGTGCGCAATGCAGCGCCAGGCGAAATGATGAAAGATAAACCAGGCTATGATGCAATTGCGTTGAAAAAAAAATTATAATATATAAACAAGGCTGAAATTATTCATACCCCTGCAAAATTCTGACTTAGTTCCTTTTATTCAACCAGCAACATTTTTTTTTTTTGTCTCAAAAGATAATAAGACAAGTGGCATCAATGTACAAGATGCATCATTGTGGGGAAAAAAGTCTGCATTTATTTACATTTGAACAAAAACTTAGTCAGAATTTGACAGGTGTATGAATAAATTCAGGCTTGACTGTACATAAATAAATCTATTTACTTTTGACTGATGTTAAAGAGTGTTTGAGCAGTTAAGACAGTCCAACATGTGCAGGTGCCAAATTAAATATTTTTCAACTATTCATTACAAGGCATTTGGAAACATTCCTTAAACACAGACTTAAAACACATACACAAAAACATTAAGAGGTTTCCTTTCCCACACACACACACACATTCACATGCACGCACACTTTAGGAGCCAATGAAAGCTGAAAATGTTCCTTTAGAGAGCATATTTCATTTCCCATAATTTCATAAACTGTACTGTCAGGATCTAACCTTTGAATAATATGACTACATAAAAATTATGATTATTGGGTTATAACTGGCACAGAATCAAAGGCGATGAGCCTCTTTAGAGCAATCATTCAACAAAATGTACTTATTACAAAAATGTACTCATGATTACAGGTGAAGTGCATATCTTTCAGAGGATTTCACTAGTCATACCTGTAGGGAAGGGGAAAGGAGGAGCTGAACGTCGATCATAACTTCCCGACAAACGTCCAGTGCTGTAATGGGAAAGACAGTTTTAATTCATTTAGTATTTTTCTTATTCCTTTTTCTTGTTTAAAGGGGTAGTCCAGTATGGATTTTTAAGGCTTGGTTGTGCTTATAAGACGCAAAGCAATGCGTGCTTATGCTTCATTTGTAAAAAAAAAAAAAATACGTATATATCCTACTTTGATTATATACTGCTACTCAGCTAACATAAAAATGACTGTCATATTTCCTAGTTCCTCAGAAAGCCCGCCCTCAAGATGCTCTAATTGGTGAGCTAACATATTGTGCTGTGATTCGCGGATCAGCTCCAAGTCACCAGGAGCCTTTTCTGTTATAACATTACAGCACATCTGGCCACACCCCTTTGTTGTGCAGGCTGAATGCGCATAACCTGAAGGGTTTATGACATCATTAACCCAGATGTATTTTTTGTAGTCCCCAAACTTTGTTCGCTGTAGGCTTTGCTAAGCTTACTCTGTAAAAGCTAATGTCTCCCATTGCATTGAACTTTGAGCATCTTACATTGAGAGATGTTATGTTCACACAACTACATTACACATCAACTAAAGTTTAAAATATGATATCGAAGTGGATCACCCCTTTAAAAGAGCAGTTAACCAAAAATTGATTATTTCTTCTGTCGTCATTTACTTCATTTGTTCCAAACCTGGGATCCTTTCCTCTGATAAACACAAAGTAAGACATTTTGAATGTCTATGGAGGTCAACGGATACTAGTTTTCAACATTCTTTAAAATACACTCACTGGCCACTTTATTAGGTACACCTGTCCAACTGCCCGTTAACACAAATTTCTAATCAGCCAATCACATGGTAGCAACTCAATGCATTTAGGCATGTAGACATGGTCAAGTCGATCTACTGCAGTTCAAATCGAGCATCAGAATGGCGAAGAAAGCAGATTTAAGTGACTTTGAACGTGGCATGGTTGTTGGTGCCAGACGGGCTGGTCTGAGTATTTCAGAAAGTGCTGATCTACTGGAATTTTCACGCACAACTATCTCTAGTATTACAGAGAATAGTCCGAAAAAGAGAAAATATACAGTGAGGGGCAGTTCTGTAGGCGCAAATGCCTTGCTGATGCCTGAGGTCAGAGGAGAATGGCCAGACTGATTTCAGCTGATAAAAAGGCATCAGTAAGTCAAATAACCAATTGTTACAATTGAGGTATGGAGAGGAGAATCTCTGATGGCTACTTTCAGCAGGATAACGTGCCATGTCATAAAGCGCGAATCATGTCAGACTGGTTTTTAAAACATGACAAAGTTCACTATACTCAAATGGTCTCCACACTCATCAGATCTCAATCCAATAGAGCACCTTTAGGATGTGGTGGAATGGGAGATTCGCATCATGGATGTGCAGCCGACAAATCTGCAGCAACTGTGTGATGCTATCATGTCAATATAGACCAAAATCTCTGAGGAATATTTCCAGTACCTTGTTAAATCTCTGCCACGAAGGATTAAGGCAATTCAAAAGGCAAATGTGGGTCCAACCCGGTACCAATAAGGTGTACCTAATAAAGTGGCCGGTAAGTGTATATTGCATTGTGTTTAACAGTAGAAAAAAGGCTTGGAACCATTAGAGAGTACACTTTTAATGTATTGAGCAGAATAATTATATATCTGTTTCTTGAAAGTAAGGCAAGTTTATTTATATAGCACATTTCATACACAGTGGCAATTCAAAGTGCTTTACATAAACAGGAAAAAAAAGAGACAAGTATAATAAAATAGAAACAAATAATATAAAAACAGATGAAAACAGCGTAAAGAAAGTTTTTCCATATTCCTAAACACCGGTGTATCATATTTTCTCATTTTACTCTGGGACTTCCCCATTCTGGTGATCACCCCCCCCTCTGTGGACTTTTTAGCTACCTATTAATCTATTGGACGTCTCCTAAAGATTAGATTTTTCACCTAAAATCAAAAAGTTTGGGCAAAAAGTTTGGGTAAAAAAGAAAGAAGTGCATATGTTAATAGAAGAACATAGGTGAGTGATAACCGATGACTTCATTTGCATTTCTGAGTAAAAAAAAAATGGAAAGTACTATGATTTTCAGTCTTTCTCTCTAACGAAAAACTTGCAAGATCATTGACTTTGCTCAAACATTGCTAAAAAAAAAAAGAAAATAAATTAAATTAAAATGGTAGAATAATTTGCTTTCACAGCACCTAGAGCAACAAACCCCATTACCTTTACCAAACAACAAAGAGAATGGAATAAAGCATACCAACACAACAGACCAAACTTTTCTCAATGATCAAAAGAATTTCCTCTGTTTCAGAGCTCAATTTCCTCACTGTTTGATGTTACTGGCATTAACTCAAAGTGCAGCATGCGCCCAATAACGTGCCAATAGCGTATAACTGTGTGCGAGTATCTGAGCAGATACAGCTCAGGCAAACAAGCCATTCCCGATCTATAAACCCTGGCTGCCCGCCCTGCATTCGGGGCATTGAGTGTATGTGTGTAAGAGAAATCGCATCCAAGAGGACTCCTTGTGGTCAGGTGCTGGTTAAGAGTGCTCAGGTTCTATTAATAACTCTGGAAAAGATGCTGCTGTTCTGGTTTCCCTTTGTATCTCCCCCTTCATCCATCCCACTTCCTCTCTGCTCACCCTTACAAATTCTTTTTAAACTCAGCCAGCTAAAGTACATGTCCAGTATGTCTCATTTACTTCTTCTTGCTCTCTACGCATTGGAACAGATGAAAGGGGGCTGAGAAGGGGAATTCATGATAATCAATGTTAGATGATTTGGCAGTTACAGTCTCATCTCACCCCAGAGGTAAGCTTTAATTAGTGCCTGGCTCATTAAGACAGCTAATCACTGCAGAATTTGACCCTGATGACCTCAAACGAATGGCAGCAGAAAGACACAGGCCGTCCAACTGGCTGTTCCACATCGCTTTGGTAAGTTAATGTATCAACAAAACAATTAGTATTGATATTCGGCAACATGCGATGAGGGATTGCTGACGAGTAATGAAACTATATTGGATTTGTATGCCAAGTCTCAAGACATCTAATCAAATTCAACACAGAAAGCAATCTGCCTGTAATATAAAATGGTTGTCTAAAAATGTTGTGGAAAACAAACTAGGGAATTCGTTTTGATGACTAGAGAGCCAGGGCAATATACATTTATAGTAGAAGGAAAGGTGCTGTGCTTTTGAAACGATCGCCCAGAGAGCATTATGGGCTATTTCAGGGGTGTCCCTTAGGGCTTTGTATAAGGACCCTTTATATCTGCTATATATACTCCCAGCATGTGATGTTTATGTGTGAAAAATGAGAAAGCACGTGATGGGGAGGAGAGAAAAAGAGGGAGAACAAGGAGAAAAGTGAGCTTTTTTGGAGTGTTGGTACGAAAGGAAGTGATTCATGAATTATACAGTCGTTGGTTGGCAGGGTTTGGATGAACGGAAACTCCTTTAAGGATGTTTGGACTTGGCAGAGAGACCGAGACTTGAGAAGAACCATTCTTTAAACAACAGAAAAAAAGAAGAAAGGATGAAATGAAAAAAAGCTAACTGGAGGATCAGGAAATGAAAAAAATGGGAGGGAGTTAGGTCAGAAGAGGGTGAAAAAGGGATCAAATTAATACAGACAAGTAGAAATAAACTGAACAAAAAGATAACTGAAAACAGCATATTGCATAACACAAAACAAAAACTTTGCATAAGTTCTTGTAACTATGCTGCTTAACTAAAATACGTATTTGCAGATGCAGTGTTTTTGTCATTTAATTAATAATGCAGGATTCATGCTGCAATTATATGCTGAAAACAGACAATGGTTCAATAAGCAGCATAGCTGTTGATGACAACTTGTTCCATATGCTGTGCAAAACAATTATAAGAGCAAAAAATTGAAACGAGATTAACCAACTATCTTCATCTGTTTAGGCAGCAGCCTAGTCAAATGAAAAAAGTCAGCGCTTTCATAAAGTTTGACAAAGACATAAATGCAGCATAAATACCTACAGTATAACAAAAAACCATTTAAAACACAAATGCAAGCTTTTTTTATAGCGTAATATGCAGACATGAAAGTATTTTGAATTTTAGTTAAAAAATAATTGGAATACATTGAATAGTTATTTGTATTAAATACAAATGCTATTTAATTATATATTTTATTCTCTAAGTTAACTCAACAAGGATGAACTACTTAAAGTCAAGTGCTATTTCGTGGTTTCCGCCTGGATTTTGCCTACCCAAATTAAAAAGTTTTCCAAATCCACATGCAAAAGTTTGGTATAATTTTAAAGAAAACACTTTAAATTTTCATTAAAACACTATTGAAAGTGATTAAAACAATTGTATGTGTTGTCTGTGTTATAATAAACCCCTTCAAAAAGAGGCACTTTTTTTGTAAACTCAATTTTGAAAGTGTATAGTCTAGGTTGCTGTAATTCATTTAGGTGGTTCCTGCACGTGTCAGTAATCATAGGGAAAAAGAAAAATGTCTCTATCATAATCTATGCAAAAGTTATTCTATTCCAACTGATGAGAGAACGGAACCACTTATGCAGTATTGGGCCAGTACGGACCTTTAAAAATTAAAGAATGCGGACGTAAATGACGTCACGGACCCGGTAGCAAAGTTTAAGAAGTTAAAAGTGTCCGTAAGCAGGGTGTGAATTATACTCTACATTGGCGAATGGGGGGTGGGGGTTGTGGGGTCAACTTTTTTGTTAAGTTTTCAGTCAATTAAATGTATCCATTTATTTTAATGACATCAAATTTATTAGAAAGACGTATTTAAGTTTTCAGTGCTTCAAGGGATTTTAAATGTATTCAGATATACAGTAACCTGATTATTTCAGAGGTTACTAGCTTAAACTATGCGTCTAATTTTATTTTTAGCTATATGTAAATATAACCACTTACGATATCCATCACTGCTCTAGATCTGCTGTTTTAGACACTGTTGAATGATTCTTGCAAAGACACGATTATGCATGAACCTCTATAATGGTACTGTATGAACCATTATAGGGGTGGTCAAATGTATGTTTGTATTATCTATTATTTTAATTATTAATACTATTATTTAAGATACAGATAGGGGAAAACTGTTTCTCACTAATAAAAGGCTGATCCACCATACATCTTGTTTTGACGCCCTTCAGGAGGGGACCAAGTATTAATTAGGGGGGGTCAACCCACCCCCAAACCCCCCTGTAATTCGCATCCTGCTTGTAAGGACCTTTATAATGTTACAGAAGCTGTCTATTTCAGATAAACACTCTTCTTTTGAACATTCTACTGATCAAAGATTCTTGAAAATATTTATACACAACTGTTTTCAACATTGATAATAATCAGAAACATTTCTTAAATCACCAGCAATTATCTTATTACAATGATTTCTGCAGAATCATTAACACTGGAGACTGGAGTAATGATGCTAAAAAAAAAAATCACTGTATTTTAAAACATGTTATAAAGCCAACATTTGAAGTGGGTCAAAACCTTTCATCAAACTTGTCGTAAAGCCAAAATGCAATCAAAAAAGAAAACTTTTAAAAGCCTTTTTTAAATCTAAAATCTAACATTTTTAAATTTTTTAATAGTATTATTATTTTGAAAAAAATACTGTGATTTCAGCACGGAACAAAACTGCTGCAACTAAACAAAGTTACACCAACTGTGCGCTAGTTTAAAGTTTCAAGCTTGTACACCAAGGCTAATAAGCTTGCACACTGGATTAACTATGGCTGAGGTTATTAACTAAGGGCCGTTCACATATTGCTCACGGCACGACGCGCTCACGTTTTCCAGGCACACCTAGATAAAAGAATGGTGCGAGTGCACTGTGAGTCACGTGACAGAACTGACCGATCAGCTTCATACTTTGTATGGAAATAAACACATTTCTACTCCAAAGAGAAAAAACAAAACAAAATGAAAATATTAACGAATTTTGTAATGTAGCTGATCAAAAGTGACAGACAGAGGTTCAGCAGCTTTTGACTACATTTGTTTTCTTTAAAAGGGAAATACTCATGTGTAGCTTAGATTTAGATTAGACAAATATATATTTTTATTTTTTTATTAATTGTTCTGTCATTTATTTTCAGTGTACAATTATGACTTGTTTAAAAGCCGAAAAAAAAATGTAATTTATTTTTAAATCCAAAGAGAAATGGACTATTGTTGGTTTGTAATATTATTTTGTGCCGTATTATTGGTTACTGAGCAGCAACAAAAAACACTTTAAAATACAAGGAGTTTCCACATGATTTTCTAAACTAGAAGTGTTTTGATATTATTGAATGCATAATAATCGTGATAACCGTGAAACAGTGATTATTTCTCTATATTATTTCTCAGTCTACAATCATGCAACCAAAATCTATAATCATTGCATCCCTAATTGATAATAATCATAAATGTTTCTTAAATTTCCAGCAATCATCTTATTGATTTCTGCAGAATTATTAACACTAGAGACTGGAGCAATGCTGCTGAAAAATCACTGTATTTTAAAACATGCGATAAAGCCAACATTTGAAGTGGGTCAAAACCTTTCATCAAACTTGTCCTAAAGCCAAAATGCAATCAAAAGATAAAACTTTTAAAAGCCTTTTTTAAATCTAAAATCTAACATTCTAAAACTTCACAATAGTATCATTATTCTGAAAAAAAATGCTGTGATTCACCAGAATTTTTAACAAAACTGGCAGGAAACCACACAAATGTTCTGCAGATGATGATGATGCCTCTCAAACTGAGGGGGAGTGAATCTAGAAATAAAGTAAGTTGGGGGAAGATAGACAGGCCAAACTTGGCTGTTTGTCTTGGGGAAAAAGGGAGGAAGAGTGTAAGGCTTAGATGGATGAGGAGTTTTGGACGCCTGTAAACACGAGGCCAAAGGCACAAACATGGCCACCCTGTCTCTGTCTTTCTCTGCCTTATTTGGCATTTGACTGGGTCGGCGATGGCTTTTTAACCGTATTTTAGGCCTATGAAGATAAATTCTGGCGTCAGAAGGCTGGGATGCAAATAAGCGCATGTACAAAGAGACAGATACACACACACACACTTAAGCACCTTAAACACGTTTGATAGCTTCAGAGCCCAGGCTGAAAGAGCGAATCAAACTGAATAAGGAATTCTGTGTGTATGGAAGAAAGACAGTCACAGTGGATTAGCTGAAGCAGAAGGGAGTTTAGTGGTTTTGTCTTGATTTCTCTTCTTCTAAGTCTGGGGTGAAACTTTGATGAGCTGCCCTACATTCTGCAGGCAGGAACAGAGACAGAAGTAACGACTCTGACAGAGGCAAAAGGGAAAAAAAACAGGGCTTTTGTAGCTGCAGCCTAGTTTTACTGTCCCATAAACTCCATGACGGCTGCCAATCACAGCTTTAGGAAGAGTCAATCATCTGTGGCATGAGGGACATTTAATGCTTGAGTCTCATAATAAACTTTTTTTACTTTATTGTTTCGGTCTCGTGGGTGTCTTTAGTCATCAGATTTATGAGATTTTTTTTCTTTTGGTAGTGACAATTACAGTTTGCTTGAAAAAATATTGTATCCACTGGTAGCAGCATTTATTTTGCTGACTAAGTTCAACAACAAAAATACATGAACATGAAGAACATGAAGTATTTTGGGATTTTTCTTTAAGATATATCACAAAATTTGCATAAAAATATATAAATGGACTCCCTACCATTTATCCTAATATTAATTAGTTAAAATAAATTGGTGTTCAGCAGTAATTGGACATTGCTAACTCTATTTTTCACAAGCTCTACCTCTTCATCTCACTGTCTTTCCTTTTCTCCCTCTTTTGCCTGTGCTGTGACCTGCAATGCTCTTCCTTTCTCTGTCTGCTACCTCTCCTCTGTTTGTATCTCCAGTATTTATATGACATCAACCTAAACACATATACATAATCCATAAATCATGCACAAACCTTAATATTATGCTTAATCAATCAGGAAAAAAAGAGAGAGACAGCAAAATAAACACTTACCTATCTAACGTTGGTATCATAGGTGGAAGGGCCCCTGGAGGTAATGGGAAACCTAAGACAGTAGATATAAACAGATATTGGGTAATTAATGGTATGGTGAAAAACAAACTCTAAACACAAAACAAAGAATAAACATTGTAATATAAATTATAAGGCTAGTGACATCTTTACATATGGAAAACGTAATAGCATTTTGTGAAAAATGATGCTTGCTTTTTGCACATTTGTCATTAGCTTAAAAGTATGAGTGGAGTTAGGCCCCGTTTACACTAATACATTTTAGTTTAAAAGTTTTGCTATGGTTAAACCTTCTGTCCACACTACCGCTGAGTTTTTGAGCCCCAAAAACGGAGCGTTTTGGCAACGCTGAAGAGGCCGTTTTGGTTTTAAAACGCTGCTGCTTCGTGTGATCGGGGAAAACGGAGACATCTGAAAACAGAGAAGTGGCTGCAGACATTCGCCTGTCTGATTGGGGCTTTTTCTCAATATTAAGAGTACAAAGTTCAGTCTTGCATACTTTCCTTGAAAATTCAGACTCCACAAGTTTGATATGGAAAACAAACTCCAGAGGACACGTCGTGTAGCTACATATTTATATGACTGTCATCTTCACTGTATGCATATTTATGACAAAATGGAGCCTATAACATAACTGCCTGCTTTTACTTTGATTGAAAAATATGAAATACACCCCATCTTTTTTTGTGGAATATTAGCTTTAAAAATCAATAAATGGCCATTATAAAAGTATAACGTACAATGGGTTTATACAATATGGGAAATAAAGGCAAGCAATCAGTCAAATGTCCAGGACCGTCGTTACATAAATTGATATATTAACATATCTTTGCACTCATCTAAATCACGCTACCTGAGAACAAGTAATAGATTCAAAAGACCAAAGGGTCATTAGAAAGAGACAAGATAAATTAAAGACCACATTTACACAAGTATAGTGAGGAGAACCAGCGGTACATCCTTGATGAATTGTCCGACGTGCACTGCTCTCATCTGGGGAGGTGTGCTCAAAGAACCCGCTGACCGCCTGGGGCTCAGACGTGCGCACACGCTGCAGCACATGCCATAGTGTGTGTGTGGTCACGTGATGTGGGTTTTCAGCGGTACAGTGTGGACGGATATCTTTTTAGAAACGCCAGTGTGGATGTGGATCGTTTTTGTTTTAAAACGCCCTTTTAAAATTAAACATTTACGGCTTACATTGGTGTCGTGACCCGGATATTAAGGGGTGTCCTTACATGGTCTCAAGTGGTACACTAGCAGCCCATAGAAGGGACTGTGATGTTGTGACACCTGCATCCCATGCCAGAAATGCTGGTTTGAATCAGGCACATAGTAAGGTAAGTAGAACCAGAGGGGTTACATATTGGTATGTTTTTGGAGTTTTGTAAAAATGTTGGTATAGGGGCACATTTTTCTTGTGTGCCTCAGTAGATGTCCATCTATGCGAGTGTATGTCCAGATGTCTCGACTTAAATGACTCAACATTGTTTATGACACATTCAGACAGAATTCAACAAACGCAGCGGCCCACAACTTTTACTGCCTCTGCTAACCGTGACGCCCCGCCCACCCTTCAATGTGTGCGTCAAACAAATGGGCCTTCGCAGTATCCCCAAAAAACATTCTCCCTCACATGGCTGCAACACACTTATCTGCTTTGATCACACTCAGCCACAGACTCACAAACATTCGTGGACATCTGGGCACCATCCCCCTTTTGTTTTTCTGCAGACCCCTGATGGGAGCCAGCTCTAAAAGACAGTTTTCAACAACAACAAAAATGACTGAAAAAAAAAGGCTGAAAGAAAAACAGTAATTTGAGGAAGACAGAAATCACGTAGCTCTGGTTAACACAGAGCGAGGCAGAAACACATTGTCTCCTTCAACACATGCATTTACTCACAAAGAGCCTTGCAAATCATCTGCTTTGTCCTTGACACTTCAGAGTCCAATAAGAAATTATGTACTTTGTGAACTATGCCCAAAACTACTGCTACGTTTTTCTTAGTCTGACTAAGGATACTATGGTTATTTATAGCTGAAACTGTTGGAAGCTCAAACCGTTTGTAAGATCATAGACCTTAGTACATCATTGATCTAATGGAAATTAAACAACACAGGCTCACTCTGAAAACGTAGCTCTATATACATTTCTGGAGATCACAAATTATGTAGCCAGAAGTACGTATGGCTGCATTTCGTCTTTAAAACGAACGATACGGGGCAATATGATGCCGTTCCTTTCCGCGCTAGCAGCTGACCACTTAACTCTGTATGGATGGCTTTCCCGCTGTTACCAGTTTGTACTTCAAACAATACAACTTGTATGTCGGCGACAACGGGGTTCGAGTCAAGTGAAGAACAGTTCCAGAAAGCAGGTAAGACAAAAACAAAAGCCAAAAAATAAAAAAAGTAAATGACAGTAAAAGTAAATGACAGTGAGAATGTGGTAAAAATCAGGGGGCTTTTCTTTTTCTGGATTGCTTTTCAAAACACTGCGGTTGGGTTTAGGGAAGGGGGTGGGTGGGTCAATCTGTGCATTTTAAAATACTATCGGTTGGGTTTAGGGAAGGGGGTGGGTGGGGGAAATCGGTCAGTTGGTCAGTCAGTCAACAGCAGCCTCTGGTGGATTTACGCAAGAGCAGACACAAATGCCACTCACAGGAGATCTCAAACACGTACACAGTGGCTTCTGGCGGATTCGCGATAACAAAAACTGCAAAAAAAAACAAAAAAAAAAAACACCGTTCCTGGGGCGTATTTCGCGATCTCCAGAAATGTATATAGAGCTATGTTTTCAGAATGAGCCTGGGCTGAAATTAACACATGCTCTAAGTTGAATAGAGTATATTTATAAATACTTATGTACACTTCCATTTAAAACTTTGCTGTCAATAAATTTGAAAATAAATACTTTTATTCAGCAAGATAACTGGATTTAACTGGTCAAAAGAGACATTAAAATGGTATGAAATATGTTTATTTTAAAATAAAAAAAAAAAAACTGTCGCTCGCACACACACACCCAGACACACACACATGGCTGATTGACACTTTTTGCACCTACCGTGTCAGTGCAGACCACAGACACCTGTATCGTGAAATGCAGAGTTTTTTTCTTCCATTCAGCATGCGGTATGAACTTCCATTAAAACAACACTTCCAGCAGTTTATAGTTGCATCCAATATCTCGTTTGTCAAGGTGGGCTTGCATGAAATCTTCGTGAATGAAAGTGAAAGTGCCAAACTGCAGTTAAAGTCGACAAATTAAAAATGAAACACCCGAAATTACATGAAACTCCGGAGGAAATGCACATAGCATGGTGACGCAATGATATTAATCGAATTATGTGTTGTAACATGTAAAACGCGATCATGAAAGGAACATTCAAATAGAAACTCATGTAAACACCTTAGTCTTATTATTCTCTTAATTAGATTAAAGCAAATAATTTGATTACTGATGTCCATGTAAATGTAGTCAATGTCAATGTAGCGTTTCTACAGCATGTGTGAAAAGTAAATATTATTTATATAGTAAGTATAACAAATATCATTATATTTAATGGCTATAGACCTTTTTCTTGGCTGCTGCATTGAGGGCGCCATAGCGACCAGCGTCTTCCGGTAGAATGTTTAGGACTTCCGTTTACAGCATTTACACCTTTAATTTGCGCTCCGAAAATGGGTTTCAATAGCGTTTTGAGTGGATCACGGAGTGTTTTTGTGACACACAACTTTGAAAGGTGCGTGTTAAAGCCGATATAATCTGTCAGATGTGGTTCAAGCGCGAGAGAAAAACGTTCTTCTAGTTAACGTGTCTGCAGTCAGATATGCAGTGTGTGTGTGTTCGTTCCCGACCTGTCAGCTGTTAGGTCAGCGGCTCTTCAATTCACACACAACACTTCACTGCATTATAGAGCAAACCATATTGCTGGCATGAATCTTAACAGGTATGTAAGCCATGCAATTTACAAAAATGACCAATAAAAGTCTGTTACTGATACTCTGCTGGCTGATTTGCATGTTGATTCTAATCGCGAGCCGTTTATGTTGTTTATTTAGTTAATTTGTGCGTAGTATTTACCATGGTATGTGTTTTTCTGTCATTTCAAAGCATCTCTTTATTTTCACTCTGTGCCAGTCTTTCAATCACTGTGTTAGTGGGACAGGACGTGTGTGTGTCTCAAACATTTTGGTGAATTACATTTGTTTAGGTTGGTTATATATTTGAAAAAAGACAGAAACTGTTCCCTTTAGCAATGGTGAGACTCCATTTAAACCGCACAAAGATGCAGTCTGACAGTAAGGAAAAATTCCTCACGGCAGTCGTTTTCCATCCTATTAGATCGCATTTTTAAAATAATCAGTCCAGGAGGTGGCGCTGTATTAGTTAAAATACATTAAAAGCAAGTAAAATAGATTAAAACTATCATTTCAAAGCTGTCAAAATGTGACTGTTTACATGCATCAGCTGCCGACTGGAAGTTCTTGGCATTCTACTTGCGCATACACGCAAAGCATAATGGGTAATTTTGCGTTCTAAGAAAAAGGTCTATAAAACTTGCAGTATCTATTAATCCAAGCAGATGATTACACTAAAAAGACTCTAAATAGACAATAGTAAATATAATCACATTTGATAAGCATTACCGATCAAAGGGAGTATTAAAATGTTGACTTTATTACCAATTTATATTGATTTGTTATATAAATTAGCTACAATGAATAAAAGAAGTAAATGTAACAAAAAGTTTTCTTGGTTTCCACCGTTCTAGATTTCCATTCACTGAAGTTAAATATTATTTTAGTTGGGGCAGCTGGGACATTTTTAGAAAAGATGTAGTATGTGACAAAAGCACTTAAAAGGTACTTAATGAACATTTACAGCCATTAATGTCTTCTAAAAGAATCAAAGCGGATCACTGAACTCTCTTTGTACAAAAATATTTGGATTATCAGTACAAAAATGTAAAGTACAAATCATCTCCTAACAAATCCATTATTAAAATTACACTCTGAAAAAAAAGTCCCTCAGCCCTCCATTTAATCAAAACATTCCTCTCCTAACAACTGGCTCTCTCCATCTTTTTCCCCTCTGTCTCTTTCAGCACAGCTGGGTCATTCAGCACATTTCCAGTGCCACGATTCTGCTGGCATGGCACTTTTTCTTTCTTCCCGCTCTGAGCTATTTTTAGTCTCACGCAGCACATTAGCAACACAAAAGGAACAGCGTGGCTGGAACGGGACAGCGATATCCGCAGGGGGAGCGAATCAGAAAGTGAGGCCTGTAACGTAAAGATGGGGAGGTGGGCTTCAACCGTAAAATGAAAACGGCTCATAAAAGGCTGAACTTCAAAGGCAAGGCCTGACCAGGAAGTCTGATATTTTGACTGTATTAAAAAGGATCAGCGGATCCTGATGTAGAGGATGATGGGTGAGTGTGTCAGTGAGGGGTCTGAGGAGGGCTGGCAGGATTTGGCAGGAGGCGATTTCTGATGGGGCTTTGAAGCAGAAGAGGAGCTGCTCAACTATAGACTTCCTGTTGAAAGTTTGGTGGAGAAGCATATGAGCAGGATGTTGGTGGAACTGACAGCCAGCAAGCCTGTGCTGCAGAGGGAAACCTGGGGAGAATTACACACACCTGGATGCAGACGCACCAGCTCAAGCGCATGTGTTGTCAGACTCCTACAGAGACACATGCATGCTTTATATTTAGTCAGTGTCAAATCAAACACGCACAGCTGCTGCAACTCATCTGGCACATGAATTTTACCCTTGAACCTCAGCCTAGCCAGCATTTTGAGGCATCATTCTAAAACATGGTCCAGAAAACACATTAATACATTTGCAAACAACTTCATGGAGTAGAAGAGTGAGATCAAAAATACAGAACAAAAATGTTTAAAATTTCGAGGTCACCGTTTAGTTGTAATTTAGGTTATTTTAATTGGAGTAAAATAAATTGACATTTTCTGAAACATAGTGTAAATAACTTATAAGAGATACATGAAAAAGAATGCTGATGAGAACACTTATTCTAGTCCCTCCCAAAAGACTGGCTGTCCAAGTTATTCAGACCCCACAGGAACAAAAAATAATGCATATAAGAACATTGTAGTGTTTGCATATAGAAAGTTCTCATCCAGTGTGCGATGCGAGAAGTGTGTGGCTGCACTTTTTATTGCAATGGGCATTATTGCAATGGGCATTCAGACAAAGCCAGTTTGTCATGCGTGTTTTATTGCTAAACTTCTATATACAGTGCATCCAGAAAGTATTCATAGCGCTTCACTTTTCCCAATTTTTTTTTATGTTACAGCCTTATTCCAACCAAAACATCAATGGAGTGGCTTCACAACAACTTGGTGAATGTCCTTGAGTGGCCCAGCCAGAGCCCAGACCTAAATCTTATTAAACATCTCCAAGGAGATCTGAAAATGGCTGTGCACCGTCACTTCCCATCTAACCTGATAGAGCTTGAGAGGTACAGCAAAGAGGAATGGGCAAAAATTCCCAAAGACAGGTGTGCCAAGCTTGTAGCATCATATTCAAAAAGCTTGAGGCTATAATTGCTGCCAAAGGTGCATCAACAAAGTATTGAGCAAAGGCTGTGAATACTTATGTACATGTGATGTTTCAGGTTTTTTATTTTTAATAAATTTGCAACAATTTCAAAAAATCACATTGTCATTATGGGGTATTGTGTGTAGAATTTTGAGGAAATGAATGAATTTAATCCATTTTGGAATAAGGCTGTAACATTAAACTAATTCTGTGAACTTTAGCTTATATGGAGGTAAAGAAATTGTATTTACTTAATAGTATGTCAGACTGCTAAAATTAAGTAAAATATAATTTGTTGCTCTGAATCGCTCACTAATATGTCTTTAGAATGAATCGTCTTTGTTAATTTTAAAATGAAAGCTCTGTAATTTTAATTGTACTGGGCAAAGCAAAACAACGCAATACATTAGGCCTACTAAGCTGATTGCACAAGTAAATATATTTTAGCACGATTATTCTAATGCTATTGGTGAAAATATTTTCAACAAATTTTGTTTATTTTTTTGATCATTTTGTGTGCTTCGTGTATCAACTATAATATAGAAGGGCTTTACAGGGTCAAGATGTAAACACTTAAGTTTTCTCTTTGTTTCTCTTGGTGTTTTCTTTATATAAACTACAGAGATCAATAGTTACTGAGGTTCCTCACTCACTCACTTTCCATTGGCTTATTCCTGCTTTTATCAGGGGTCACCACAGCATAATGAACTGCCAATTACTGCATATGTTTTAGACAGCAGATTCCATTCCTGCTGCAACTTAGCTCTGAGAGTACAACAATCAGTGCTGGGAAACACCCACACACTCGCCCATTCAACAGGGCCAATTTAGTTTATCCAGTTCACCTATCCTCCACGGGACTCCACTTTTAAACACTTGCTCCAAAAGGCTCCACCCAGACTGACCAATCACAAAACTTGTGCTCTGCGTCGTCGCAATGTGTAGTTACATTTTTTTTGGAGAGGTGCCCGTCAGAGTCAGTGTCAGCCACGGCGAGGGATATGAGACTGCGTGAAGGCTGCGCCGGACCATCCGCGTGCACTCGACACATAGGTATAAATGAGCCTTGAGCCACTGTGTCGCTCTTCTTATGGTCAAAATATAAACAATTTTATTTTAAATTTTAAAAGACGTACAATTTTCATAGCAAAACTACAAAAATGCCACAAATATTGTTTTATATTTTAGCAAAATCTGTCATTTTAGTAGCAAAAATTTGAATATTTGATTAAATATTTGATGGTTAAGGGTTACAATAAACAATAAATGTTGGCTCCTTTTTTTTTTAAACCTTTATTATTCTTTTGTGTTTGGCAAAAGAAAGAAACTCACACAGGTTTAGAAAAAAGTGAAAGATGAGTAAATAAGAGTAAATGATTTCAGAATTAAATTTTTTGTGGAAAACATATTTTAAATCATTTACTTAAAATTAGGAGGTTAATTAAGAGGTTAAAAACATATGCTTGTGCCATTTTGGATGCTCAATGTTGTACACTCCTCACTCCTAATTACTATAATATTCTGGTGTGCTTAAGTAATTTCTGACCAACTAATATTAACCCTAATAATAAATTATTGTCATTTTTGAACAGCTTAGCACATAAAAGTATTACATTTCTTGTAAAAAATTTTTGAAAGGTAAACCATTACATAACACATTACGTGAATATATTCTGAGATAAAACACAAAATTCTCTAATTTAATTACAGTATTACAAGGCTTGACCCGACATTTATGAGAATAATCTGACTTACATTTAATATGCTGGTTAATATGCAGGACTGTGTCTGTGTCCGATTTGTTCTGCTTAATTTTGGAACTATTATAAGTGAGAGTTTTGCTCAAGGACAAGCTGAAGAAAAACCCGCAATGTCGTAGCATTCACATGCTGCTACGTCACTACAGAGGACCAGCCAGTCCCTTTTCTGCTGACACCATGAGTGTGCTCACTTACCGGGTGGTGGTGGGGGTATGAGGGGGGGTGTGGTGCTGATGGAGGGAGGAGGGAAAGGTGGAGGTGGGATATTCGGAGGAAAGAAGGGCAACAGCTTTGGGGAAGATAACTCCGTGTCGGAAGATTTCTCTGACACAACCTGAAATGCACACAGAAATATGAGATCACTACTCTATTTTCCTTTTTTTCAATTCATTTCAATAAAAAAAAAAAAAACTTTATTGTCTATTCCCAAAAGGGTTAGACAATTGAATTCAGACAAAGGCTCACACACAACAATGCAAATACAATGAATAAAAATACACACACACAAATTCCATTCAGAAATACAAATTTTATTTTAAGATCCTATTTAAAAAGCCAATGGCAGTGGTAATAAATGACTTCTTGCACCTGGTGTTTTTCGCTAAGGGGACTTTATACCATCTACCAGATGGAAGTAAATGAATTGAACCATGTAACTTATGGGAAATGTCTTTTACAATAATGGAGTTTCATTTTATTTCATCGTTGCAGTACATAAACTAGTGACAAAAACAGTGATTCAAGATTTGCATTTAGAAGATATAACCCTGATATCAACATCCAAAACTTGCAGTTTGTCACTTCCACTATTAAGACTCTCTGCCCGAGCCGAGCCCAGACTATCAGATATTTCCTGTTACTATCTTCGGGCTGGGCTGGGCCATGATCAAGCATTTCTGTTTTGTTTTTTTTCAGTCATTAATTAATTAGTAGGCTGCACGGTGGCGCAGTGGGTAGCACAATCGCCTCATAGCAAGAAGGTTGCTGGTTCAAGCCTCGGCTTGGTCAGTTGGCATTTCTGTGTGGAGTTTGCATGTTCTCCCTGTGTTCGCGTGAGTATCCTCCGGGCGCTCCGGTTTCCCCCACAGTCCAAAGACATGCGGTACAGGTGAATTGGCTAAGCTAAATTGTGATGGTGTGCAGCTGGAAGGACATCCGCTGCATAAAACATATGCTGGATAAGTTGGCGGTTCATTCCGCTGTGGCAACCCCTGATTAATAAAGGGACTAAGCCGAAAAGAAAATGAATGCATGAATGAATGAATGAATGAATGAATGAAGATACCTTTTATTGCATGTTGTGTCACAGCACTGCATGTAGTTAGCAATGGCGGTTCTAGACCAGAGTAACTGGGGAGGGCCAGGCAGGGGTCACTTGTACATTTAGGGGGCACACTTTAACATACATCACAAACTACTTAAACCATCAGAAGTGATGTCATTTATATAAATAGTTAATAAAATTGGTGATAATACACATTTACTGTTTATATTTTGTGTCAATCACTTATGTAAAAACACACCTGGATGTTATTTTCATCAGCGCCGTGACGTCTTCTGCCTTCCACTCGACTGATGGTCCCTGAATGCCCACCGATAACATTGATCAAGCCGCTCGACTTCCTGCATTCACACCCACACACATAAATCAAAGTCAAATCATTATGTTGAGTCCATATGTGTGAGTCAAGAGGATAAAATGTGTGCTGCACACTGCAGGCCATTTAATGAACATGAAAGATTGCTGGTCTTTTTTTGCACTATAAGACACTTGGCACGCACACATAATCTCAGTCAATGCTATTTTCCTGCTGATCTGGGAAATCTCCTCTCATGTGCACAAATATATTTTTAGTTCATGTAGACACAGCATTTGCACACTTGTGCGCAGCGGTAGTCATCATCATTCATAAATCTTCAAGTCCCCTGAAACGAAGCTACAAATCCTCTCAGTGATGCACAAATGAGCTAGGCACTAACCTATTTCAGTCACTAAAAATTCATCAAATGAAACATGAATACTGCATAGTAACATTGGCCATGGTGGGGTCTTCTAAGCAACATGGTCATGTTCTCTCCAAAAGTCTTTTTCATTGTTTCTGTCCTATGGGTCAAGTTTAGGACAAATTTAGTTACGGAGGAAGAAACTGACACACTTAAAGAGTTTCACCTACTTTCAGCAGAAACAATAGTGAGTTTAAGCATTACACTCTTATGATTCTATGTAAAAAAAAAAGGACATAAAATATTCACACTCCTGCCTCGGCTCTGAAGTCCGATCTGATCATGTTTTCTGTATTTTTAACAAATCTCGCAGTTCACTCAAAAAATACTGTTTGCTAAAGTGTGCCTTTTGGTACCAAGACGGTACACAAATTTTAATTAAAGGTGCTATGGTTCAGGGCTTTCTGCAGTAATCTGGTACCTACTGTTAGGAGGATGTGTATCTTCCTGTCAAGAGTGTCAATGCTTTCTGTTTACACTGGTAACAATGATCAACACTGCTAAACAAAATCACACTGCGTTATCTTAGATATTTATTTTCAAACAGTTACATTAAAAAAATCCATATCTATAAATATATTTACAGTAGTTTTGCATTGTAATGGTATGGAAATTGGCACTGAGAACCATTCAATTTTACTGATATTGGTAGAGATTAATAAAACGTTCGTACCATGACAACTCTATTCTGAAGAATGATCATTGTATTCACTAACACTAAACTACTAATTCATTTAACTCTAAGTACAACTGACAAATATGTCAATTTCAAAAGCTATCTTTTTATATTTAAGCCATTAAGTTCTGTAACACAATGAATGTGAATACATGTAAAAGACAATAACATTATGGGGGTGAAATGTCCATTTAAACGTGCACTCATTACTCTCCATGAAATTACTTTCAAATTAAGTTTGAAATCTTGTTTGTTAGCACAAGTTAAAACCGTCAGAGCTAATATTTATGCAGCTCAAAAATTAGGGTGACCAGACATTCCATTTTTCCAATTGCAGTTGATTATTCAGCTCTATTTTTAGTGTTTCGATTTAACGTTTTGTACTGAATAAATTAAAATTTTTCCTACAAATTCTTCTAGTAGGCTTTCCGTTATGTGAATAATCATTCATTCATTCATTTTCTTTTCGGCTTAGTCCCTTTATTAATCCGGAGTCGCCACAGCAGAATGAACCGCCAACTTATTCAGCACGTTTTTACGCAGCGGATGCCCTTCCAGCCGCAACCCATCTCTGGGAAACATCCACACACACTCATTCACACACATACACTACGGACAATTTAGCCAACCCAATTCACCTGTACCGCATGTCTTTGGACTTTGGAAACCGGAGCACCCGGAGGAAACCCACGTGAACGCAGGAAGAACATGCAAACTCCACACATAAACGCCAACGGTCTCAGCCGAGGCTCGAACCAGCGACCTTCTTGCTGTGAGTCGACAGCACTACCTACTGCACCACTGCCTGTTATGTGAATATAGTTGAAATAATAGTAGCTTACTATTAAGCGCCTCCTAATCTATCTGCTGCATGAAGCAAAATAAACTATTTTTATATTTTGTCTAATCAAGCCATTTATGATAACCCTTAAAGCTCATTGAGCTCAATGCAAACTAAGGCTTGGCATACAAAGTATTAATGATTTTTTACTTTTTCCAATACTATTTTTTTCAACATTAGCACATTAAATTCATTGGTAACAACAAAAGTTTTAACATTTATGCAGCTCAAAAATTAAGTTGACCAGACGCCCCATTTTTCCAGTTCATTATTCAGCTCTATTTTCAATATTTTGATTTCACGTTTTGTACTATAGAGTAAAATTACTATCCAATCACATTTCTACATGGATTTTTTTGTACTTGTTAGTAATGTCTGACATGAAGTTGAGTGAATTATGACAGAATTGTAATTTCTGTTTGAACTATCCCTTAGAGAAGTCTGGGATACACAATTAAAGAGAATCGAAAGATTCATATATGATATTTTTTTTTATTAAAATTATGAAGTTAAATGAATAGTTCACCCAAAAATTGTAATTCTGTCATCATTTAAACACCCTTGAAATACCTTATGAGTTCTTTTTTGTGTAAAACGCAATACATATTTTGAAAAATGATGACAAACTGTAACCAATAACTTTCATATTATTTGTTTTTCCTACTATGGATGTCAATGCTTACAGGTTTTCAGCATTCTTGAAAATATCTTTTTTTGTACACAAAACAGAGGAAAGAAACTGATGAAGGTTTGGAACCACTTGAGCTGAGTAAATAGTGAGGAAATTTTCATTTTTGGCTGAACTTTATGAATATAAAAGTTTATAAAAATCTATTTTAATAAATGCATTTCACATTCATGCAGTCAAGCAGTACCTAAATAAGTACATGAACTCAAGTGAACTCTTTATTTTGTGCAAAACTATTGCATTTTAATGGAGCTGAACAAGATCGAATGACAATCTCTGTCAAGGCCTGTTTGATTCTGAAAATGCCACCTCATTCTCTGTTTAAACGGGTGTACTGTGACTGACTTCTGCATCCTGTCTGTGCGTGTATGTGTAATAATGAAAGCTGGACTGTTGCTTTACCCTTGAATGCTCCGGTTCATACACGTCCCCCTGAGCGAAGCGTAACCTTCAACTGATCGAAGAGAGGTTCAAGGAACGGCTGATTAAAAATCACCCCCGCTAACTCCTGCCCAGGACCAAAGGCAGTCTGGACCACCAGGACTACATCGTGATGTGTGTGTGTATTTGTGTTGTGTCTCATTGAGAAGTACTAGTGAAATATTAGAAGGTTTCAACAGTCAGGATGTTTTCTTCAGGGGAAAACAGAAAGCAAGAGCTGATAGAAATCATGAGGGAGTAAAAAATATTAAAATAAGACTGGTGTAAACAGGGATGATAACGTGCGTATGGTGCATTTAGGACAACAGCAGAAAGCCATTATCACATAATGACGCTGTTACTTGGAAGGAGTAGTAAATAAGCGGCCATTAAGAGTCCTGCACTGGCCTTACACCAAACAACTCTAATGCACGTGATGGTTTAAGTACAAAAAGGCTGAAAATACAACCAAGTACAGCAATGCAATTTCTTCATTATAGATTTCTGATATAGTTTCTCACTGTAAATTTAAAAAGCATGAGTGTCCTTCTTTGTTCCACTGGCATACTCTCAAGACAAGTTCAACCAATTTAAATGGTGTTTTATATTCTGCTAATATATATCATACTCTAGTGCCTACAAAAAAAGTAATGATGTAAGACAATCACATTCACTCTACTGCAAGGAAAACACTAGGAAGACTCTAAGAATACATTTAAAATAGGTTTAGGACTCAATACAAAACATATTTCACCAAAATGTTGTTTTTTGTCAACACTTTCTAGAACCAGTTCATCAAAAATAATTAAATAGATAAAAAATACATAAATAAATAAATAACAAAAATTAAAATAATTGTAGAAAATTGTGTGTAGTAGTTTGCATGATTCATACTGATACATTTGCAGTAGAGTTGATGTACGCACCTGGATGAATATTCTGACAAATCATTAGAGCTCTGATGCACCTGAAGAGAAAGAAGGAAAGGGAAAATAAATGTATATGCACGTACACAGTACTCCACAATCTCAAGAGCCTCCTAATCTATCTGCTGCATGATGCAAAATAAATTATCTTTATATTTTGCCTAATCAAGACATGTATGACAATCCTTAAAGCTTATTGGGCTCAATGCTAACAAGGCTTGGCATACCAAGTATTATTGATTTTTATTTTTTCCAATACAAATTTTTTGACATCAACACACTAATTTCATTGGTAACAACAAAAGTTTTGTCTTAGATTAACTGAAACTAACTGAAAAAAGTAAGAATTAGATTTTAGCATATTTTAGATTAAGCATCATTTTCCAACAACAAAGTCTTGGCCAGTGAAGTCTCTGGGTGACTAGTAACTTTGTAAAAACACTAGCCACAGTGGCTTGTGAAAAACACACCAAAAAGTTAAAATAAAGGTCAAACCAAATTTAGCTGATTTGTTCAAATGTCTGATTCGACACTCAAGAATGAATCAAGTGTCAGTTTTTAAAAATGAATCATTGATTTACATGAATCTTTGGAAACACAGAAACATATTCAGTAACAAAACACTTCTCTGTGTTGCTTGAAGATATGGAACAGTTCTGCTGTTATACAGTGCATCCGGAAAGTATTCATAGCGCTTCACTTTGTCCACATTTTTTTTGTTACAGCCTTATTCCAATATGGATTTAATCCATTTATTTTCTCAAAGATCTACACACAATACCCCATAATGATGATGTGAAAAAAGATTTTTTGAAATTGTTGCAAATTTATTAACAATAAAAAAACCTGAAAACTCACATGTACATCAGTATTCACAGCCTTTGCTCAATACTTTGTTGATGCACCTTTTTCAGCAATTACAGCCTCAAGTCTTTTTGAATAGGATGCTACAAGCTTGGCACACCTGTCTTTGGGAATTTTTGTCCATTCCTCTTTGCAGTACCTCTCAAGCTCTATCAGATAGGATGGGAAGCGACGGTGTACAGACATTTTCAGATCTCTCCAGAGATGTTTAATAAGATTTAGGTCTGGGCTCTGGCTGGGGCAGTCAAGGACATTCACCGAGTTGTTGTGAAGCCACTCCATTGATATTTTGGCGGTGTGCTTTGGGTCATTGTCCTGCTGGAAGATGAATCGTCACCCCAGTCTGAGGTCAAGAGCACTCTGAAGCAGGTTTTCATTCAGGATGTCTCTGTACATTGCTGCATTCATCTTTCCCTCTATCCTGACTAGTCTTCCAGTTCCTGCTGCTGAAAAACATCCCCACAGCATAATGCTGCCACCACCATGCTTCACTGTAGGGATGGTATTAGCCTGGTGATGAGCGGTGCCTGGTTTTCTCCAAACGTAACGCCTGGCATTCACTCTATAGAGTTAAATTTTAGTCTCATCAGACCAGAGAATTTTGTTTCTTATGGTCTGAGAGTCCTTCAGATGCCTTTCGGCAAATTCCAGGTGGGGAGTGGCTTCCGTCTGGCCACTCTACCATACAGGCCTGATTGCTGGATTGCTGCACAGATGGTTGTCCTATTGGAAGGTTCTCCTCTCTCCACAGAAGAACACTGGAGCTCAGACAGAGTGACCATTGGGTTATTGATCACCTCCCTGACTAAGGCCTTTCTCCCCCAATCACTCAGCTTAGACGGTCGGCCAGCTCTAGGAAGAGTCCTGGTGGTTTCAAACATCTTCCACTTACAGATGAAGGAGGCCACTGTGCTCATTGGAACTTTCAGAGCCGCAGAAATTTTTCTGTAACCTTCCCCAGTCTTGTGCCTCGATACAATCCTGTCTCGGAGGTCTACAGACAACTACAGATCAACTGAATTTACCACATGTGAACTCCAATTAAGCTGCTGAAACATCTCAAGAATGATCAGTGGAAACAGAATGTACCTGAGCTCAATTTAGAGCTTCACGGCAAAGGCTGTGAATACTGATGTACATGTGATTTTTCAGGTTTTTTATTTGTAATACATTTGCAACAATTTCAAAAAATCTTTTTTCACATTGTCATTATGGGGTATTGTGTGTAGAATTTTGAGGAAATCAATTTTTTTAATCCATTTTGGAATAAGGCTGTAATATAATTTTTTTTTGAAAAAGTGAAGCGCTATGAATACTTTCCGGATGCACTGTACTTGTTTGACCATTTTTAGGAACAAAATAGAGCAAAAGCAGCCAACATTGACCATCTTGTATTTAAAATGTAAGCCACATAATATTAACAACTCATTGACTAATCAAAAAATAGCACTTGGTCTGTACTGAACGCAACCTTACCAAAATATGGTTGTTTGTGAGTTTTTGTGGGCAGTTGGGCCCATTTGTTTTGACTTCTCCTTAAGAAAACTCAACCTTTTTTACTGTCAATGGCACACATTATCCATTGTTAACATTTACACTAAATGTGAAAAATATCAGAATCATTCCTGCCAAAGCTTTAGTGCTTCTCTGGGTTGATGTTTTATTCTGGTTTCTTGTCTGGCTGGGTGAGTACAATTCTCTTTCAAAGGGTTAAAAAAATCTACTTTTCCCAGACAAAAATAAATAAATAAATAAAAATTGTGGAGTGCAGTTATAGTATTAAAAAAATCAAACAGCGGGATTGATAGTGTTACACACCATTGCTGAAATCCACCTACATTTGGTGAGTGTTAATGTCAAGCCTTGATTCTAACATCAATCCACAGAAATCAATTGCAAGTCAAGTATCCTGGATGCTTTCAAGTCATGTCGGTAAGAGAAGAATTACAAGTTGAGTGCATATAAAATGAAACACAAAGTTGGCGAGTTTCTCTGTTAGTGTCAATAATGAGAAAAACATATCACGTCCAAATGATGCGGCCTCTGTATAATTTGTTGAAATTATATATTTTTTTAACTCACAATGAAAAAGCAATCAAAAAACTACTTTACATTGTACAACTAACCGAATATTAGACAATTCAGTTAATCTTTATGAGCTGAATGACATCATAAAAAACTGCATAAGCACATCTGAAGTGTATTATTAAATATACTCATCATTTTGTAGATGTTTATTCTTTCAAAAGAGTCTAAACACACCTAATCTCACAATTATGAGCTTCCAAATTATAAATTCTAACTTCAAAGGAGGACATGAACACATCATACTTTGTGTGCTGCATTGAGTTGCATCCTATGTAGGGCACTCCTAATCTTTCCCTTAAGAGGTTTCATGACAGTTAACAGTATATTTAAACTTTTTTTCTATTTTGTCCTCATTTACTTACCATCCACTTGATCTAAACAACTTTTAGCTTCTTTTTTCTGCTAAACACAAAATAAAACATTTGAAGAATGCTGGAAACTGGTAGAAATTGATTTCCATAGTATTTTAGTTCCTATAATGGAGGGCAATGGCTATACCACAGGGCTCAAAATTAACCTTTTTTCTTGGTAGCACCAGCGCTCCTAACTTCAAAATTTTAGGCGCACCAGACAAAATTTAGTCGCACCCACCAAAAATGATGAGCACTGTTACTACATGTTTTATATAAACAGATGTATTGCATTTGAAATCAACCCTAATTGAAACTAACAAATAAACAAAAATGCACGACTGACAGCATCGTGATGATTAAATGAAGGATTAAATAACTTTAGAACATCTCGTGGCTGAATGGCTTTAGTCATTTTCATAGCGGACTTTAAACACTGGAAGTCTTTTATCCAGTCTTCGAAAAGTGTAAATGCTGGATTAACATTCATTACATGTTTACTAATCAGATGTGCCATTATTTGTAACTTTAGTTGGTTTCTAAAACTAAATCTGTCAATGTTGTTTTCATTCTCGTATCCAGACCTTTCGCGGCTGTAGCTCCCTGTCATCGGAACTGAGTGATTGACAGCTGATATTAACCAATCCATTCGCGTTCTGTTCTAGCGCAGTGGGCCAATAAAAAGAGCTTAAAGGCGGTACAAGCATTGCGGGCTTTGTTTACTGCAGCAAGTTGATTTGTCAACTGTTTTAAACCATTCCTGAGTGTTGCGTTTGGTGTTTTTAGGTGCAAAGATGCTTAATGCATGAATGCCTCCTAATTCCGCGCATGTGGTGAACATTTTGCTGCGAAAACAACAATTTTATGCATTCGCATGAAGGCTCCCAAATATATTTTAAGGTTGCATAGATAAAATTTTGGGCATATATGCGACCAAAACGGTCGCAATTTCGAGCCCTGTACCAGTTACCAACACTCCTCAAAATATCTTCTTTTGTGTTGAACAGAAAAAAGAAACAACGGTAAGTAAAGGGTGAATAAATGATCAGTTTTGAGTTAACTATGCTTTTAGAAGGTCCCTTTGTATACAGTTTGCTATAAAAGCAGAAAAACAGCTCACTAGACTTTGCAACAGAGTTAATCAATGCCCTGTAGCAACTCATTATCAACATCAACATGAATCGCCATGAGAGAAGTGAGGGCATATTTTAAATTTACTGAAAGTACCGTTATCTTGTTGGACGACCCCAGGCTCAGGATCTCCAGGCTCATGCGCAGTCGTCTCTGTTTGTCACAGTACACCTTCCAGGAATCCTCATTAAAACCGTAGTTAAAGTAGTCAGACAGATCCGCACCTGCGTTTATACACAACATGCACTGTTTAAGAGTGTACTTGAGAAAGGTACATTTAAATTTATGGAAACATTAGCGCGCGCGCACACACTTTAAACACACCTGGTTTCCTCCACGGCTTCTCCTCAAACGACTCCACATCCACCTGCAGGACAGCGCCTTCAGCATCCACATCCAGCCCTCTGGACTTGGAGCCTGACTCACAGTAGATAAGATGTTATAGAGTAGATTCACACACACACACACACACACACTGAGATCAAACCAATACCAGAGAAATCTTCTAAAGGATTCTCAGCTGCACTGGTCTGGCTGGTTTAAAATGAATGCTTTCTTCAGGAAGGCATTTAAGAATGCATATATATGAATTATATGCATGCATTTTAAATAAGTGGTAATCAAAATATTTTAGATTACCAGTGATTACTGTGAATTTTAACATATTTATTTTTAACCAATAAATGGATAGTTCACATTCATTCATTCATTCATTCAACTTTATTTATAAAGCACTTTACAACCACCGAGCAGCAGACCAAAGTGCTGAACAGTAAAATGAAAATTAAAACACTAACCACACATAACACATAGTATACATCTCAAGTAGTAAAACAACTGCATGCATAAGGCTTACATATATACTGTCCAACAGATATCAGATCAGGTGACAAAGGCCAAGGAGAAAAGGTAGGTTTTGAAATGTGATTTGAACAGAGACAGCGAGGGGGCCTGCCTGGTGTAAGGAGGTAGGGCATTCCATAACTTGGAGGCAGCCACACAAATGCACGGTCACCTCTAAACTTAAGTCTGGTTTTTGGGACTCTAAGAAGCAGCTGATCTGCTGATCTCAGAGCACACAATGGTATATAGGGGTGTAGCAGTTCAGATATGTAGTGTGGGGCAGAACCATTTAATGATCTAAAGACAAACAAAATAATTTTGAAATGAATTCTAGATTGTACAGGTAACCAGTGAAATGTGAATAAAATCGGAGTGATATGATCAAACGTACAACTCCCTGTTAAAAGACATGCTGCAGCTTTTTGCACCAGCTATAGACGGGCCACAGAATACAGGCGGGTAGTGACAAAGGCATGGATTACAGTTTCAAATTGTTGTCTTGACAGAAATGGCTTTATTTTCCTCAGTTGTCTCAGCTGGAAAAAGCTTGCCTTGACCACTATTTAGTTGTTCAACTTTAAGTCAGGATCGAGTTTAACTCCAAGATTTGCGATGGTCAGTTTGATATGCTGTGCTAGGTCACTCAAATCTACCATGGAAGTCACAGTAGTATCCCCAAAAACCATGACTTCAGTTTTCTTTTCATTGAAGCTTAAAAAATTAAGAGCCATCCAGGACTTTATGTCATCTAGACACTGGAGCAGTTATCCAACAGTCTCACTTTTTTAATAGGGATGTAGATCTGGGTGTCGTCAGCATTCAGGTGTAAAGACAGGCCATGCCTCCTAATTATTGACCCGAGGGGGAGCAGATAAGAGAGAAAAAAGAAGAGGGCCTAATACTGAGCCCTGTGGGACCCCATGCAACAGAGGGGAGGGGACATAATCCCCAACGCTGACGCTAAACGTCTGCCCTTCCAAATAGGACCTAAACTACTCAAGTGCTGCCCCTTTAATGCCCACCACTTTTCCCAAATGCCCACCCACTATGTTCACCCCCAAAAAATTGTAATCGCTCTCTACTTGTTCGAAACCTTTTTTTTTTTTTCTGATGAACACAAAAAAAAATATTTTGAAGGATTATGGGAACTGATAGCCACTAGCTATGTTTCCATCCAAAAATGCGAATGAACTTTATGCGCAAAACTGGATTATCGCATAAAAGACGTGCGAATAAAGCTGTGTTTCCATCCAACCAGTCAAAGCGAACAAAATCGTCACTTCCTGATTAACTGGCGCCAAATATCAACAGTAAAAGCTGAATTTGCTGCAGTATGAGAATCTGCGTCAATCTTTTCTTCATCTAATAAATGACTTGCGCAATCCTGAAGGCAATCCTGACACGCAGTGAACGCGCGGTGGCGTTTGAAGGTGTCAGAGGCGGAGCACAGACGCTCTTGATTCTGGATGTCATTAATAATATAATAACACTAATCCTTAAACGATAAGGCAGATGGTTTATAATGTGCTCAGCCTGCTGGTTTATCCATTTACACACATTTTTATCATCACATGATCTCTTATAACAAAATCACATAACCTTTTTAATGCGCACACTGGAATTTGTTCGGTAAAAGTTTCCATAGTTTATGCGCATCTTTTCTTATCGAATAAAAAGTTTATCCTACTCAGTTATGCGCACATGTTTTTTATGCGCATTTTCAAAATGTATGCGCATCATGTCGTTTCCATCAACAGTTTTTTTATGCGCATATCCAAAATGCGCATAAAAATAGGTGGATGGAAACATAGCTACTGACTTCCATTTAAAAATATGGATCCTATCCTATGATGTTCCCAGTGAATGCCGTTCTTCAGATGAGACATTAAACCGAGGTCCTGACTCTCTGGTCGTGAAAAATCCCAGGATGTTCTTCGATAAAGGGTAGGGGTTTAACCCCGGCATCCTAGCCAAATTTGCCCACTGGCCTCTGTCCATCATGGCCTCCTAACCATCCCCATATCATAATTGGCTTCATCACTCTGTCTCCTATCCACCAATCAGCTGGTGTGTGGTGTGCGGTCTGGCGAAATATGGCTGCCGTTGCATCATTCAGGTGAATGCTGCACAATGGTGGTGGATGAGGAGATTACCCCCAATGTGTAAAGCACTTTGAGTGTCTAGAAAAGCGCTATATAAATGTAAGAAATTATTATTATTATGAAGTATTATTATTATGATAGTTTTTGAAATAACTAATATAAACACCAATTGGTCATTTTCTAACACACACACACACACACACACACACAAACAGATATTTAGGAATATAATTAATTTAGAGTAATTTAAGCAAAGTCCCTTTAAGGCAAGTCATTTCACTCCGCGGCCATCTTTAAAACGCCTCTCGGGCAGTATGCTCGGGCATTCTGTTTGAATGAGGAAACATCCAATTCTCCAAAACTATTTGCCAAGCTTACGATTACATTTCATATTACGAATAACCAATAAAATTAAACAACAACTGTGTTGTATCACACAATGTTCGTATCACACAAAATCTGCAGAAGCTCACGTCTGGTCTAAGCCCCTCCCCTGGAGAATTGTTATTCTGTAGCGATTGCTGATTGGCTCCTGAACTAGAAGGCAGGGCTTCACTCGCCATATTATTGACAGTTACACTTTTCCCCATTCAAAAGTATACGAGTGACATGTCTTGTGTATTCTATAGTCTTTGATTTAAGTCCGTCAGAATAAAAGTGGAGGGAAAAAAACTGTGAACATGTACAGTAGTCAACATCTATACATCTCATTTGTTAAAGCATCCTAAACTACAGCTTTGTTCATAAGTTTATATACACCCTGCAGAAGGTGTCAAATATTCATCATTTTAACAAAATAAGAGGATTCATGAAAACTGAATGTTATTTTTGTATTTAGTATTATCATGAATATAACATTTTAACTTAGAGATGTTTACAAGACAGATAGTAACTAAATGGATTAAACAATATAGTACAGTTCAAAAATGTAAATATGCATAAATCATAACTGTATATCATGAGCATACATTTTCTATCTTCTACATACAGAATGTATTGGAGAAAATAATTACATGACAAACAAACAAACAAACAAATAAATGAAAAAAAAATATCCATATATCCATAGGTTTATGGTATTACTAAAATGAACTGAATATCAGTTTAACAGACTAATTACCTGCACTTTATTACCTGATGCAGAGGATTTTAGGTTCAGATTGATGGACCCGGAACCAAATGACCTGCACATGAAACCACATCATTATTGCAATTTAGAACACCAAGAATACTTTAAGACACTGTCAGTATATCTAAATCACAAAAGAAATTGTGACACGGTGACATACAGTTACTACTACAGTTAGCAAAACCTCTGACTGAATTACTCACGAGCCCTGAGATGCGCCTGTTTTAATGTCACCGATGGTCACACAGACATCATCGTCACTGTCTGAGTCACTGTCCTTTGAGGAGGGAAAAACAAAATAGTTGTTTTGTGAATGTCAAATGAATTCACTACATTATAAAGATTAAGGAAATAAATACCATTTTAAAATGTGTTTTGCTTAAGTACCTGGTAACACACTCCATTGACACCATCCACATCACCAATCAGAGCACTGCAGAAAAGAGATATAGGTTTGTAATTGATACATTAGATTATACAATGATGCAAGTTATTAAATTAAAAATAAAGAAGAAAAAAGTGACAAGAGGAAATATATGGATTGAATTTAACAAATAAACACAAATGAGTTCAACAGTATAAAAATTACTTTAATGCACTGGATAAAACAAAATGGTGTGAACATTTTGGTAGTGTAAGGTTTCAAATAAAACACAAAAAATTAAATAATGCTACATCAGCATCAGACTTTATTCAAATTACAATATCACAATTAATTTTGAGAAAATATATAAACAAAAATTAAAACAACAAAATTATTTAACCAAGCAAGGATTTTAAATATAAAAGTGGTTTAAAGCATCAAATATGAATTTTATACATTAAACCAGAAAAGAAAAGTTTGTAGACAAACTTTATGATGGCTTAAGAAAGCATCGTCTGAACGTTTGAAGTAGTTTATCTTAGCCAGCACAAGGACGCAGAAGCACTGGGGTGCTGTTTTCCACATGTAAGTTTAAGAAGTTTGAAAAGTTGGCAAAGGCAGATAAGTACATTTATGTTAACATGTTTCTAGTATGGATTGGCATGTTTCTTACTAGGTGGTTGATAGGGTGTTCTGAGTGATTGCTAAGGTGTTGCTAGGTGGTTGCTAGGGTTTTCTGAGTGGTTGTTAAGGCGTTGCTGGGGTGTTCTGAGTCATTGCTTAGGTGTTGCAAGACAGTTGCTAGGGTGTTCTGAGTGGTTGCTAAGGCGTTGCTAAGGTATTCAGAGTGGTTTCTAAGGTGTTGCTAGGGTGTTTTATTTAGTTGCTAAAGCAGGGGTGTCCACACTCGGTCCTGGAGGGCTGGTGTCCTTGAGAGTTTAGCTCCAACCCTAATCAAACACACCTGAACCTGCTAATCAAGCTCTTACCAGATATACTAGAAACTTCCTGGCAGGTGTGTTGAAGCTGGTTGGAGCTAAATTCAGCAGGACATCAGCCCTCCAGGACCGAGTTTGGACACCCCTGTGCTAAAGTATTGCTAGACGGTTGCTCTGAGCGGTTGCTAAGGCATTGCTAGGGTGTTCTAGGTGGTAGTTATGGTGTTGCTTGGCGGTTGCTAGGGTGTTCTGAGTGGTAAGGCATTGCTAGGCAGTTGCTAATCTGTTCTGAGTGGTTGCTAAGGTGTTCTAGGTCGTTGCTAAGGTGTTTATAGGTGGTTGCTAGGGTGTTCTGAGTGGTTGCTAGGCAGTTTCTAAGGTGTTGCTAGGTAGTTGCTAGGGTGTTCTAGGTGGTTGCTAAGGTGTTGCTATGTGGTTGCTAGAATATTTTGAGTGGTTGCTAAGGCGTTGCTAGGTGGTTGCTAAGGTGTTCTGAGTGGCTGTTATGAGGTTGCTAGGGTGTTCAAGGTGGTTGCTAGGCAGTTGCTAGGGTGTTCTATGTGGTTGCTAAGGCATTGCTAGGTGGTTGCTAGAGTGTTCTGAGTGGTTGCTAGGTGGTTGATAAGGTGTTCTAGGTGGTTGATAAGGCGTTGCTAGGATGTTCTAGGTGGTCACTAAGATGTTGCTAGGCGGTTGCTAATGTGTTCTGAGTTGTTGCTAAGGTGTTGCTAGGCGGTTGCTAAGGTGTTCTGAGCAGTTGCTTGGCAGTGACTAACATAAATTATCATGTTCTAGTATGAATTAGCATATTGTTAGCATGAATTTAGTATGAATTAGCATGTTGCTTGTATGAATAGCATGTTTTATAGTATATTTTTACTATGGAGTGGTATATTGTTACTATGTTCCTAGTATCTTAGTATGTCGTTAGTATGGATTGGTGTATTGTTAACATGAATTGGCATGTTGCTAGTATGTACTGGTATGTTGTTAGCATAAATTGGTATGCTGTTAGTATGCCCAATGTAAAGTCAACGGCAGTTTTTTTTTTTTTTTACAATGGAAGTCTATGGGGCAGTTGCTAGGCTGCCGTAAGTGGTTGCTAGGGTGTGGCTAGTAAGGTAAAAGGTCATCAGTGATTGGCAGATTGGTAGTTTGAGTTAAATGAGTGTAACCTTAATGCTGCGTTCACACCAGATGCGGAAGCAGCGTCAAGCGCGAGTGATTTACATGTTAAGTCAAAGCAAACGCACGAATAGGCATCCTGTGGCGCGATACGAATTTGCTTAACGCGCAAATCGCTCGAGTTCAAAAATCTGAACTTCTGCGGACATTTGTGCCACGTTAACCACTCAGGAGCTTGCTCTTGTGGGGGCATGATTGTGACGTAGCACCTGTTGTTGGTGTCCCGGGGGAAATTCTCCAGCCGACACCGACAACAGTTCATCAAACTGGGCTCAGCTCAGTCAGAAGCACCGCTGAAAGCCTCTGTCATCCAGGTTAAGTTTCTGGAGGAGTTTATGAGCTCATAGAGCTGGGTGCACCTCAGAAACTATCGAGTGGACTCAGCCTTCATAAAGCACATAAACACAGTTATTTTCTCAATAAAATCCATGTTAGCCATTTAGCAACGAAGCTACAGTCACCGGGCAGACAGAAGCCCTGCTCATGACGCGAATCCGCGTCTGTTCTGAAGTGTATCTGAAGCGCAAATGAAGCGGAGTTTGACGTGCGAATGAACACCCTATAAAATAAATGGTCACGCATCTATTTACGCGCGAATAGTGTGATTTATCTGCGCGTTCCGCATCTGGTGTGAACACGACATAAGTCTGTATGACAGTCTGGCGCAAAGTTAAGAGGTCAGAAAGTTTGGTCCAATGTTAAGTAAATGGGACTTTTCTAAATATTCTGGGTCAGTTTTCGGAAAACCGTTAGTCGAATCAGTTGGAAAAGATATAACTTAATTTAGTATAGTTTGGAGGTTTGGAGTTAGTTTGGTGGTTGTAGTATGAATAGTCTAGGAGGAGATGCGCTCTTAAAAAAGTCTAAGAAGAAGAAGACAGAAGAATAAGTTTATGTAGTGTAACAGTATGTTGGCTTTCTCAATTCTCATAAATATAAACTCAACAGATCACAAAACATCACACAAATTTTCATTTATTAAAATAACAGCTATGCATTTGGTGTATTAAGGAAAATAAAGTATTCCAGTCTTTCTTCAGTTTATTTAAGTCTTTTTAAAGTGCTTTCTGGTTGGTAAAAGCTAATTTAAGTGTCATCTGAGGTCAGGTAACTACACAGAAGAGACTTCATTTGAATGAACAGGCTTTCTTTCAGCTGTCCGATTTAATCACATGCACTAATTGATGCTACAGAACAATAAAAAGGCTTTTACACTCAGCACATATATACACGGCCAATGAGGAAGATCAATTTACAAGCGCATCTTTAGCTGCAGGCCTACATTAGTGTAAGTGAGGCCTATGTCACTGCATCCTCATCAGGCTTATTTAAGGCCAATGCAACGTGAGGGAAAATTCTCGCTTGGGTTTGAGTTTTACCCCGCGATGCTAATGAAGGTGAAGCAATCCAACCGATAAAAAACGCTGCGTTGACTCCAAGAAACAGCTAACATGTCTCTACACTGGGCTGGGAAGCAGAGGGATAAAACAATGGTTAATATTACATATTATTCCTACTCCAGTGAATGCATAGAGCAGTTTATACTGTTACAGTACATCTGATGTTTATTTTACGGAAAAAAAGAATATTTTCTATTCCTAAAAATACTTCTTAAAGATATTCTTGTTATTTTTTATTCCTACTAAGCCTGAAAACATGCCTTAATCATCAATGTTAAGAATGACTTTTTAGGTAGTTTAATTTCAATTTATTTGTTGTAATTAAACATCCAATTATGAAGATTAACCATTGTTACCACTGTAAAAATATATAAAGTAGTAGCCTTTTTTTGATGCACTGATTATCATTGGAATAAAATAGCAAGGCCTTGTTGTTTGTGATTTGTTTTACTTAAGAGTTAACATAACGCTTAATACATGCATACAAATAAATGATCATGTGATGTGACTTTTAGGTAAATTTGAACTTCAGAATACTGTAAAACCCGACAGTCAACATTATCAAATAAAATGAGTGTAGTGAACTCAAAATTGACTGAAAGTTAATCCTACTCATTTGAAAAGTTTTGAACTCAGTGTTGAAGGTAATGAGTTAATTATATACCTCATTACTTCAACTTAAATGGAGTAAGTTCACAGTACTCATATAGATTAGTTTTTTAACTCAAATGGTTTGTAGCAATCGGTTTCCTCAAATGGTTTGAGTTGCCTTAACTTGTTAGGTTTTACAGTACTCAGTTGGTTTGAGTTCTCTTCATTTATTGGGTTTTACAGTACTCAGTTGGTTTGAGTTCTCTTCATTTATTGGGTTTTACTGTGCTCAGATTGCTTCATTTACTCAAATGGATTAAGTTCACAGTACTTATTAGGATCAGTTTTTGAACTTAAATGGTTTGAGTTACCTTAACTTTTTGGGTTTTACAGTGTAGCAATGCTAGAAAAATAATTCATATAAAAACTTAAATGTACACTATAAATACAGGGAAGCAGAGTATTAAAACAATGATTGATATTCCTTCTCATTACTCAAGTGAGCATATGAAAGCAATGTACACTGTATCAAAATGTTTATGCAAGAGACAGTAAGTTTTTAAATATGTTATTGTGTTTTTTTATGTTGTTTGTTTTTATATTAAGATTTTTGGGACAGAATCCAAGATGTCTTCATTCCCCAAAGACAAGAATGTTTTTTTTTTTTTACCTGTTTATTAAACTTTTACAAAAACAGCACAATAGTTGTACATAAAAATAGAAACTATTAATAACTAAAATAGAAAATATTGTTTTCTTCACCCCATAAACAAAATGAAAATACAATTTCAACAAAATAAGCATAAGGAATGGGCAGGGCAAGACGGAATCTGCGGACTTTTTTGCTATTTCTGCCGAAAAATTTGGATAAAATCCCATTATTTTGGGAGTATCATAACTAAAATCTTAATATGTTAAATAAAAAATAATATCTTTTTAACTTGTATTTAATGTTTAAAATGCAAATCCAATTAGATTAACTGTAAATAGTTAACTTTAGTTAAGTAAATAAACAGAATTATTGATGGGCTAAAAATCTGCGGAAATCTGCGGAAAATCTGCAGAAAATCTGCGGAATTCTGCGCGCGCAGATTCCGTGTGAGCCTAGGAATGGCTTATTTAAAATGAACTGTTGTAATTAAGCATGCACATTTTTTTTATTATGCTAACAACATTTTTTTTTTTAATGAACTGATTGCAGTTTGATTAGATTTAAACAACAGTTTTGCAAACTTTGGTTGCAAGTGTTACAAAATCATGTCTTAACAACAACAACAACAATCATATTTGTTTTCTAGTTAAACGTTAGTCAATTTTCAAGGTTACAACTTAAAGCTACATATAATTATTTCTGTATTTATGACCTGACTTTATGCTCAGTTCAAACTTATAGTGCTCAGCATATATAAGTACACCCCTCACAAATCTTTTAAATTCCTATTTTTAATAGGAAGCTATACAATGTTATATTTGTGCAAATACGTACATTAGATTAAGCCAAATCTGAAGCTTATCTAACAAAATAACTTACAATAACGGTCCAAAAACTAGGACACCCAAATTTATATCTTATAGAAAAATATTAAATACAAACTTTAAAAAGAGGAAAAATCAAGAGAAGAAAAAAAAAATGGAAAAATTTTGTTGAAATTTTGTAGGTTGTAATTTTTTGCTACATTTTGCTTGATTTAATTGAATTATCTTTCAATTTCTAAATGTTTTTGGTGACTAAAATATTATTTTAATAAATATATCGATTTAATAAATTGGTTTTGGTTTAAATGCACCAAAATGCATTGCCTATATTCACTGAGAAATGGATAAAAATATTCATTTTTCTAAATGGGGTGTACTCAATTATGCTGAGCAGTGTATGTTACAAAACCACTCACTGCTCGTTTTAAATTTTAGAAGAAATACACGGAAGGAGAGGAATAAAACAACTTCTAGAAAAATGGGTAAGAAGAGAAATAAAACAATGGTTAATTTTCCTTCTCGTTCCTACTCCAGTGAGCAATAGAGAGCAGCTTATACTGTATCAGCTCTGTGCACAACACATTCAATGCTGAATTTAACAAGCGTCCAAAGAGTTCCATCAGACACGCGTGGCTTAATCCGCTTCCATAGTATTTTTGCCAAAAAAAAGGATGTGTCACATACCGCTAATGTGCGCAAGCCATGGTCATTACTAAGCGGTGAAACAGGCATTAAATGTACACGCTTCATTTGTACAGAGCTACTTGCCCTAACAGGAAATAAATGTGTCAGCCTCTCTTGCTCTGAGTCGGCACATCATTAGATTTTGTAAACTCTCATTTCAAATGCAAAAGCGGCCGGGGCTAAAGTGACCTGAAAGTTACTGACATTGCCAGGAGCTGAAAATCCCAAAACAGCAGAGTTTAAATGTTTGTGCGTGTCTGTGCATGTGTGAGAGAGAACTGAAGGATCTATTAGTAAATGCTGATGAAGCACATTTGTATATGCAAATTAATTGTGCGAAAGAGCTGCTGAAAAAAGTTATTCGTGAAGATTAATAAATCAACTGGCTGATTAAAGCTACATAAGATGTCGGCATAATACTGCAATAATTAATCCAAAGTTAGCTTATATACAATTCATACTTATAAACTGCATTTTAGAGTACAGAATACACAAGACATGTCACTCATATCTTTTTGAATAGGGAAACGTGTAGCTGTCAATATGGTGTAAAAAGTCAGCCTTCTAGTACAGGAGCCAATCATCGATCCCTATAGACTGACAATACTCTGGGGGAGGGGCTTGGACCAGACGTGAGTTTCTGCAGATTTTGTGTGATTTGGACATTTAGAAATGAAACTAAAGGGACAGATGTTGTTTAATTTTATAGGTGATTCCTAATATGAAGCAAGCAATTTTGGAGAATTTGATGTTTCCCCTTTCAGACAGACCGCCCTAGCATACAGCCCGAGAGGCGTTTCAAAGATGGCCGCCGAGTGAAGGGACTTTGGATATACGTAATCTGACAATTTAACTGAAGACAAACAGGAAGTGCATTTTCAGATTTCAATTAAAGATAAGAAGGGCAAACTTTTTTTTTTTCTTAATGACATGCACAGATAAATCGTTCACCATAAAACTAGCAATGTGAACTAACAAAATCATATGGTTAGTTTTGATTTCTTGGGGACTTTAAAGTGTTTTTCATCAGAGCCGACTAGTAGTAGCTATAACTATCACTTAGTTAATACGTCAACACTAAAGACATTTGCTTGAGCACACTTACCTGAAAACTTCCTTCTCAGTTGTCTCCTCTTCCTCAAAATTGTCATCTTTTCAAATAAAAAAGTAGAAATTAGAATTGTATATCTTTCAACCATTGTCTTGCGATGCATTATATGCTTTTTCAGCAGCATTGGTTATAAAAAAATTTTAATGGTGCATAATGTTTTCAAACTTTGATTTGAAGCAAAAAAGTATTTGAAAATCTAACTAAAAGATTATAGATAATAGAATGTGAACGAGGGGGGAAAGCTACAGTTTTATAAAAAAAAATATAGATATATAAAACAGTTTTTTAAAATAAAGTTGTTAATTGTTCTAAAATAATCTGTTTCGATTTTGTTTACTACATATGAAAATATATTTAAATATTTGAGACAAATGACACAAATCCACCATTTTGCAGTCCTCCGTGCGAGTGGGAGGAGCTTCAGTTTATTGGTGGACATTTTTGTACACCATCATGGATAACATATTTTTAATTAAACTCCACAATTAAGAACATTAAATTAATATAGATTTGGGTTTAACAAAAATATACTATATACAATTGATAACCCACAACAGGCCTCTCTTTAAAGGCTCATCAAATACCGTAGGAAATCACTTTCAAAATGTTTTTACTTCCAGAACTTGATTGTTGCGTTCTCTAACTAACAGTTACAGATCTTAGACACTTAAAGTGTTAATGTATCATGTTACAAAAGCATTGTTTTTAGGGAGATGCATAGTTACAACTTATTGTAGGACTGTAATACAGACCTATTGCTTTGCATTAAGCTGTGTAAGTCAGCTTATTTTTAGCTGTTTATGCAACAACTTAACTCTCCCCTCAAACAATTTTGTAAAGTTTCAAATCATTCCATTAGAAAAGATACATTAAAAAATGACTTATTTCACGACAGATTTACATGGTTAACTGATTTCATGTAAATAAAGTGTATTTAAAATAGCTAAGAGTTCCTTCATTTGCCTAAATGCTTTTAATTTAACAATGGATCGATTTTAAAACCTGATTTATAAAATGTCTTCAATTGTATTGATTTTCTCCCCTCCTATATGCCCTATTAAGTAACATTCAACAAAAAATAACACGTTAACACAAATAATACACACGTTTGAAACGAGCTGTCTAAGTTAGCTGTACTAATGTAGCAGCACTATCTTAACATATGTTGTGTTATGGTAGGTGTGTGCAAATGTATCAATGCCATATGCTGCCACTAAGGGGGTGATTTGAAAGTAAATGTTATGAAACGAGTGCAGCTGAATAAATAACGGTCTCTGCTGTCAAAAACGTAGGGTCAGGTCACAAACGTATGCTTTTAATTTGGTAAATGCTGGTCAAGTGATTATTGATCTCAACACGAGGGCGTTTTATTTTTGTTGCTGAATCAATTCACACAAGTTTTCAAGGTTTGATCATCAATGTGTTTATTTCTCACCTCCATAAAGCCAGTCCGTCTCCTCATCAGCGCTCTCATCAGCTGCTTTCTCTACCTCTTTCGTAGACATGATCACCTCCAGGAATTTGAGCTTTGTTTTTAGACCAGAGGCTAAGTTTAAGTCAGTGATTCGGCGAGTTCTACAAGGTAAGTTTATATGGTGTGGTGATAGTTTTAGGGTTTACCGTCACAGCTGTCACAGTGACACGCCGCGTGCTGCTCTAGCAGGTGCGCGTTACCAGAGAGACACATCGCGCTGCACGTGCACGTGTGCTCTGCGGGGCGCGCAGGAAGTTCAACATCAACACAAATTAAAGGCTACAAAATTATATTCCAATAAAACGGCACTTTCTGTGAAAGCTACATTGAAACTTTTCCCCCCTCTTTTGGTCTTGCCAATATTGCCTGCCGAGAATTTCTGGCAGCCTTAAAGGAAATAATAAAAGCTTGTCTGTTTTGTTTATTTATTCAATTATTTGGCTATATCTTTAATTTTAGATCTTGATTTTTTTACAATGGATCATATTTCGTTTCATTTTCACAAGGAGAATAAGCTGAGCACAGTTTGTAGACAGAGCTCTTTATTTATTTATTTATTTATTTATTTATTTATTTATTTATTTATTTATTTATATTTATTCTCTTATTTATCTGTCTTTACATTTTAAAATACATATTTGTTTATTTATTTAGATTTGCATGAATATTTATTCACTTATTTATGTTCCTTCATATTTTGTTTAAATTTAAATAATAAATGAATTAATTAATTTTAGGTAACAGATAAAGCTCATAAATTATTTCTGTGTTTGCAACATTTAAAAAATTAACATATCTGAATTCAGGTAGGCATAAAAACATCATTTATATCAAATCAAATAGCCTACTTAGATGAAGAATTATATTATTTGAATATTAATAAAACAATTACATATAATAATACGTTTAGTCATATATAAAATATGTACACATTTGTTTAATTTTATTTAAAATTATATAATAACTATATATTTTGTATGTTCAAAAATAACGTAGATCTTTTTTAAAAAGTAATATAGATATATAATCATAGAGTTATAGATTTTTAAAAATTGCTACGTATTTTATAAGTATACCTACTTGTTTAATATATTACGTTTCTTAAAACTGAAAAAAAATAAACAGCTGACACAATGACGCAATATTATAGCGACGCCTCTGCGCCACGTCACCTTCGAGAGACTCACATGGGTTTGTTTTGAGTGTTGTCTGTTTGACAGTTCCTCTGTTCTTATCGCGTCTTCATATTTAAAAACGCCGACATTAGCGGAAATATGTTGCCCACGGATGGTCTCGTGTGTTTCCCCGGTCAGACGTGGGAGAAGGTGCTGTCAAAGGTAAAAAAGGCTGTTGTTTTCATGGATGACCGATGCTCGGAGAGTCTCCACTGGAACGGAGGAGCTGCTCTTCTGTTCGAGGCTGGAGCTCGAAACATCAAGCAGTTCTCGAGCTTTGAAGCGGGTGCACAGAATGAACCTAAAGCTGTGTTTGTGGTCAGCACTGTGTTAAAAGGTAGAACCGCAGACATTATAAAGGACATCATTTCCCTCAGCCACTTCCAGTACTGTGTGCTTTTCACGACTGTTCCTCACTCCATTCACCTGCTTGCTAATAATGTGAGCGCTGATCTGGAGGGGAACCCGGTTTTTGAGCAGTTCGAAGAGAAACTGTGTGAATGGATGGGTGATATGAACTACACTGCTGAGGTCATGCACGCTCCTGTGGTCTTCGCCCCTTTGACACAGCACCTCCATCTTTTACCTGCTTTCTCTAATCTCTTCCCTTTACTGGACGTTGATCTTGAGTCCATCAATGAGAAGAGGCCGGAGAAGAAGAGATTTGGGAGTCTGATGGACGTGGATGTGCATTCTCTGCCACCTGAGCTGCAGATTCAGATTAAAACTCTTGCATCGACCCTCAATGGCCTGTTTGAGTTCATCAGTACCCGTGAGGAGAGCTTTTCGGTGGGTCCGATGAGCCGTCTGATCGCAACAGAGTTGGCCAATCATCCACAAGCCAAAAACAGGAGGAAGACGGCCCCTAATAAAGCATCAGTATTGTTTGTGGACAGAACTCTTGATCTTACAGGTGCAGTCCAATCTATCTGAATATTAAGTCATTAGTAGTTAAAGAGATAGTTCACCCATACACTCATCATCATTTACTCATCCTTCACTTGTTCCATACATTTAAGAGTTTCTTTCTTCGGTTGAACACAAAAGAAGATATTTTGAAGAATGCTGAAAACCTGTAACCATTGACTTCCATAGCATTGGCTTTTCCTATTATAGAAGTCAATAGTTAGAGGTTTTCAGCTTTTTTCAAAATATTTTCTTTTATATTCAACATAATAAAGACATTTAGAAAGGTTTGGAAACATCCGAGGGAGTGTAAATTGTGAATAAATTAAATTTTTGAACTATCCCTTTAAGGCAAGACACTACAGCAGTCTCTTCACGGTCAAAATGAAGCATTTTTCCAGGTATATTTGAAATTTTGTGTGGTAAATTATTAATAATAATAATAATAATAATAATTCCTTACATTTATATAGCGCTTTTTCTGGACACTCAAAGCGCTGTACACATTGGGGGAATCTCCTCATCCACCACCAGTGTAAATAAATTACATATTTAAAACATGCATGCTTCATAACATTATATCAGATGCTATTTGTTCTAGTATTTTAAGTTGTTCTTTGTTCTAAAGCATGTCCAAAGCCCAAGAATTAGTCATTGACTCTTAAATGTCATTTACTCACATTATATTTGCTTTAATATCATGTATTGTTCACTTATGAAGTGGTAATCTCTATTCATTTTGTCTTCTCCCACTTAATCACAAGGCACAGATAAAAAAAAAAGACAAAATATCATGCTTATAGGCACATGTGCAGATATACAGTTAAAGTCAGAATTATTAGCCCCCCTGAATTATTAGCCCGCCTGTTTATTTTTCCCCCCAATTTCTGTTTAACGGAGGAAAGATTTTTTTGAACACATTTCCAAACATAATAGTTTTAATAACTCATTTCTAATAACTGATTTCGTTTATCTTTGCCATGATGACAGTAAATAATATTTGACTAGATATTTTTCAAGACATTTCTATACAGCTTAAAGTGACATTTAAAGGCTTAACTAGGTTAATACAGTTAACTAGGCAGGTTGGGGTAATATAAGGCAAGTTATTGTATAATGTTGATTTGTTCTGTAGACAGTCGGAAAAAAAAATTAGTTAGGCTAATAATTTTGTCCTTAAAATGGTTCATAAAAAAAATTAAAATTCCATTCTAGCCGAATGGAGACCTTCTCCAGAAGAAAAAATATTATCAGACATACTGTGAAAATTTCGTTGCTCTGTTAAACATAATTTGGGAAATATTTAAAAAAGAAAGAAATATTCAAAGGGGTGCTAATAATTCTGACTTCAACTGTACATGTTCTTTCATTCATTTATTTTCTTTTCTTAGTCCCTTTATTAATCTGTGGTCGCCACAGCGGAATGAACTGCCAACTATCTCCAGCACATGTTTACGCAGCAGATGCCCTTCCAGCTGCAACCCATCACTGGGAAAACATTCATACACACTCATTCACACACATACACTAGTTTTAGCTTACCAATTCACCTGTACCACCTGTCTTTGTGGGGGAAACCGGAGCACCCGGAGGAAACTCACACAAACACGAGGAGAACATGCAAACTCCACACAGAAATGCCAATGACCCAGCGAGGCTCGAACCAGAACCTTCTTGCTGTGAGGCGTTCGTGCTACTCACTGCGTTTGCCCCTCAGATTTATATGTATAAATATATACTTAGATAGTAAAATACATTTTTTGATGAAAGCAAAACAATAAAATATTAAGGTGTTTCCAAGCACCTTATTCCAAAATCGAAGCACTTTTCACAACCTTGCTAAAACACTAGACTTCAGATTTCAGGCACCATGTCTTTAGTATTTTGCAGCTAATTTTTATATTTTCAGCCTAAACCTGCTGATTTTGTGCCGAATTTTTTAAAAACTTACAGCATTTGCTTCAACTCTTGTGTTTTGCTGTGAAAATACAGAAAAATAATAATAATAATAGGAAACAAGTACAGTTCTTATCTCTTTTTTTGGATCTCAAGAACAATTGGAGGGATTGCACTAGAGTCAAAACTGTTTTCATATAGATTTTAGGTTATTTCAGACCAATGGAAACAGAACATTTGAAAATAAAACAAGTGTGTTTATTTGGGTCAGAAATGAAACGGGGTTTTCAAGTGTCAAAACAATCAAATTCTTATGGTTTTATAAAGTTGTCATTTTTTGTACATTAAAAATATGCATTTTTTTTTTGAGCAAAAACTAAAATAAAATAAATATTGACTCAAATGTTTCTCATTAAAAGCTCATTAAAATATCATTTGTTGTAAGAATGAATCTCCATCTTAATAATGCATAATGGTGTTTATGGACAACATATTATGCTACGTCCTTTAAAATAACTATTTCCTTTTTCTCTGATTCTTCAAACTAGGAGCTGTTGGCCACCATGGGGACAATCTAACTGAAAAAATTCTATCAGTTTTGCCACAGTTGCCTGGTCATGTGACTGATGTTCAAGTGGACATGCTGGAGCTCACACACCTGAAGCAGACAACTGATATGAAGGGCATCTTGGCACCAGGCTGCTTGGCACAGAATCAGTAAGAATGTTACAGAATGCAAATAAGGAGTAATAAAATTAGCTTTAGCTCACATAAAACATTTTTTTTTAAAAAGTGTTAATAAAAAAAAAACATAAAAAATAAGGGCATATTGAAACTGGTACATTTGTGATAAGTTTAACCAATAACTTATTTATTTATTTATTTATTTATTTTTTACACATAGAGTACAAAAATGAAGTCCTATACAATATAAACTAATTACATGTTTAGTTGTAATTCTACTAAAATTATCTACACAATTCTTGGGTTTATTTAATGTCACATAAATAAAAAAATGTTTTATTTAATTCATATTAAATGTTATATCAAATGAATATTTGTAGTAATAAGTATATCACATTTAAAACAAATACTGTACATAAGATAAGAGGCAGTTAAATGGTTAATACTACTTCAAATTTATCATTAAAATTGTTTAATTTAAACCAAGGATATCATGTAATTTCACCTGCTAAAATATACTGTACATTACAAGTAAACAGTCTGTATTTAATAAATAAAAATTGTAAATATTACTGCAAATAAATAAACTTATTAAAAAATGTATATCACTTTGTCACCTTCAAATGTATAGTGTGTAGAACAAGAAAATAAGTCAGTATTTACAATTTAAAATATAAAAAGTTAGTGCAAATTAGTAATTAAAAATAATTAACTTAAATGATATCACTTTGTGGTGGTGCAGTGGGTAGCGCTGTCACCTCACTGCAAGAAGGCCGCTGGTTTGAGCCTTGGCTGGGTCAGTTGGCATTTCTGTGTGAAGTTTGCATGTTCTCTCCGTGTTCGTATGGGTTTCTTTTGGGTGCTCCGGTTTCCCCCACAGTCCAAAGACATGCGCTATAGGTAAATTGGGTAAGCTAAATTATCCGTAGTGTAAGTGAGTGTATGGGTGTTTCCCAGTGATGGGTTGCAGCTGGAAGGGCATCCGATGCGTAAATCATATGCTAGATAAGTTGTCGACCCCAGATTAGTAAAGGGACTAAGCCGAAAAGAAACTGAATGGATATCTCTTTGTGTTGCCTCAGTTTAACAATCAGTCAGTAAGTCAAAAATAAAAATATAAATCAAGATTAAAAAATACAAATGAGAAGCAAGAGGGCAAAGAATTTAGGTTTTCTGTTTAGTTTTTGCAGATAAGAATCTTCCCCATTCTTTCTGTTTAATAATTATTAAGGACACAATAGAATACAGCAGCTGCATTTACATCTTCAGATTTCTTTTGTCCATCTTGTTAGTTTTGTCATTACTGTTGGGGAATGTCCTTACTGTAATTAGGTTTAGACCAAAAACCTCAGTGCTGGTAGAGGTTCAAAAAAATCTATTTCATAATCATGTTCATTTTCAGAGTCTGTGTCTTCAAAAAAAAAAAAAAATGTACTGTAGAAAACCATGACACTCGGTTCCCCACATGTTGGCACAGGAACAATGCCCAGCCAAGTATTTATAATAGAGAACCACCATTACTTTAGTCATCATAAATGTGTGTATTTGAATAACTAAATGGGTTTTCTGGAGTTTTTGCCGATGTCATTTCCTACGGGGTGGGTTGTGGTAATGAATGACCCCAAATTTCTGCTGTTCTGTATGATATTGTCATGCTCCCACAATTGTTTTAACACATTTGGTGAACTCACTCACTGTCTAAATGGAAAGTAGTGTTTTTCCTAAATGAACCCAGTCATGCTTTTTGGATGGGGATTTTTTTTTTTTGCTAAATGTTTTGTACTTTGGTTGAACTCATGAAGTCATGAGTGAAAACATCAACAGTTATAAATTTTGGCATAATTGACACCATATAACCTTTCTGGCAGATGATTTTTGTGGTGGATTGTCATAGATTGATATAGTTTTCTCTTGATACAAGATTGCAAAGAGTGTCAAAACTAAACCTACTTCATCTGGAAGTCAAATGGCATTGGTATGGAAACTCAAACGCTGTTTACAACCCATTAGGTCTAAACCACATGTTAGACGTACGGGTTTGTTACAAGAGGAAACTTGTTTCATGTCTGTTTTCCTTCCAGATCCCATCAGACAAAACAGCACATTTGACTGTAGAAAGAATCCAGTTTTGATTGTAATAACTCTACTTTGAGCAATCTCAATGAATAAACTACACACACACACAAATATTTTTGCTTTTTGTTCATATTACTTATTTAAAATAAGCTGAAACAACACATTTTTTGGCACAACATAATTGTTTTATGTTCAATCAACTTAAAATTCTAAAAACCATTAAGTTAATATAATTGATTTGCTTTGGGACGACATAAAAGGATTGTGTGAAACCCAGCATTTTTTACAGTGTATGTAGTATCACCTTTATTTTTGGTGCCACTGTAAGATTGATTTCCATTGTGTCTGTTTGTCATCTAAACTTTATTCAATCTCCCTTGATGGAAGGACTTAAAGCTGATTTTTTTGTTAACCTGCATGTACAAATACACACCAAATGTCAAGACCACATCCCTTTACTACCATTAGCTGGTTACAGTAGCACCACAGTGCTGAGTACAAACACACTCTTGAGACCTCCATGTAAATATACAAGCGCTCACTGTTAGCCAGATGCTGCAGAGACTCCATGGGACAACTTTCAATGCTCGGGTGTACATTTATTCCAATATGAGTGTGGATAGATGAGTCTGACACATCCGTGGTACTACTTTGTTGTCTTGTTCTGATTCAGCAGTCACTCTGCATATGTACTGTTTGATTTAAGATCTGTCCTGATGATGAATATTGCATCACAATGTGGATATCTGAAGTATACTTTGGTTTTTAGTTCAGAGAGCTTTTTGCCACTTGATGTTTGTATAAGTGCATATTCAACTTGATTTAGAAATGTTTTTCACCCCTTTGTAGCTTTTGATTTTTCCTTGAGGGCCTCTTGTAATGTTAGCCTCTTAAATCAATCAGAATTTAGTTTTTACACCATTGTCTTGACCTTTTCTGAATCTTATTGTTTTTCAAAACATGAATTAGTCAACACAAAACCACTGAAGAGATTTCTTCCTTTAAATGAGATGTGTGTTGTAAGTATATGCAAATGTTGGCCTTATGTGAACATGCTTTATTCTTGGGCAATCATGTGCTTGACTGCAGCAGCAAAAGCACAGGGAAATGTCCAACAGGCTTGGCACATTTCTCTGATGGACTATAAAAAAACATTCACTGATCCTAAATAAGCCTGAAGGTGCTTTCAAATGCTCAGATAAGATGCTGTCTCCCTGACGGTATAAGATTTATTCAATACTGTATATAAGCCACCCCATATGTAGAGTCCATAATCCATGGAGGTATTAAAAGTTATTACAGTCGAATAATGACTGTAGAGTAGCCACAGATATAATTTGATCTTGTTTTGATTATTCATAATTTTTTTTTTGGCTTAGTCTCTGATTTATCAGGGAAAGCCACAGTGAAATGAACTGCCAACTACTCTAGCATATGTTCCACGAAGCTAATGAGAACCCCCAGTGCTGGAAAACACCCATACACTCTCTCATTCATACAAACTGATATTCTATGGCCAATTTAGTTTATTCAATTCACTTATACCGCATGTCTTTGGACTGTGGAGAAAATCAGAGCATTGTGAATTAAATATATATTTATGAACCAAATGTTTCTTTAGTTGTAAAGGGTCTTGAAACACCAAAACACATTTTTTTTTTAGATGATGACAGTCATATACATGCCCCACGTTGCTAAAAACACTATTAGGACACATATTTAGCTGAAAAGTGAAATTTGTTTAGAGCAAATTTGTTCTTCTAGTTTGAAAAGAAATTTTGAAGCTACGTCACGACGATGAGATCATTGTGTAAATTCCAGTGTGGTGATTGGCTGTCTGTACCGGCAGGTACAAAGTGACGTCATTGAGTTTTTAGCACATCTGTTCATTAATTTATGAGAAGGACTTGCTTCAAACCAATCAGTGCACTCTATTGTGAACGAGATGCAACTACATTAATATGTATGATATAGCTTCAAAGACTGTTTTTAGCTGTTACAGTCTTCAGAGAGACGCCACAGTGTGTTGCCAACCATAATTAAAACAAGTAGTAGAAGAATTGTTCGGAGACATGGGTCGTCAGTGTTGCGTTTATAAATGTGCCGCAACAAAGGTATTGTTTCCATTTCCCTGCAATGAGAGCACATCTTGTGAGGGGATCCACATGTGTGGATTACGGTGTTCTGCTAACACGCTAAAAAAATAAGTTTGTAAGGAACATTTTTTACCCGAGAGCTTTTCGCATCTGAAAATGGTGAAATCTGGATTTGCCACTCGTCTCCTTTTAAAAAAGACGCGGCTTCAGTTTGTGTTGATTGTCCTGTCTCTACGGATTTTGTAAGTCTGCGATCAATGTTCGTTGTTTATGTTTATTCAGATGGCAAAGTTAGTTAGTATCATCAGCAGTACTCTTTCAGTTTTTAATGACTTTAGTCAAAATGATTTAGTTACTAAATTTACAGTAATATCACTACAATGTTTTGGACTGAAAATCGTCCACTTCCACACAACTCTCAGATCCGCTGTAAATGCTGCTCTCCAAATCACTGTCCATCTCCCCTGCATCTGTGTTTGCTGCTGTGAAAATGAGCTGCTGTACACGTAATAAAACTCCTCTTTTCATGCAAACCTTTGCCTCTTTCGCCACTCGCCACTTCCACCTAAAGAAAGCTGGACTCACCCACTTTCCTGACTTTTTTCAAACTAGTTTGACTAGGGTGTGAAAACACCCTGATGAGACAGGGTGGGTTTCATGGCCCTTTAAAGATTGCCTGATCTTAGGCCCCGTTTATAGTTTTAGTTTTAAAACGCATAAGTTTTGCTACGATTACGCCATCCGTCCACAATACACCGGAGTTTTTGAGCCCCGAAAACGGAGCGTTTTGAAAACGCTGGACAGGCCATTTTCATTCTAAAACACTGCTACCTCGTGTCAGTGTGGATGGGGGAAAGCGGAGACATCTGAAAACGGAGCATAATATGAGCGTCATCTTCATGCATATTTATAACAAAACGGAGCCTATAACATAACTGCCTCCTTTCATTTTCATTGAAAATACGAAAATACTCTCTCTTTCATTGAATATCAGTTTTAATAATCAATAATGGCCATTATAAAAGTATAACGTACAATAAGTTTAAACAATATAGGAAATAAAGGCAAGAAATCAGTCAATGTGCAGAATCGGTGTACATGGTTACATTAATTATTAACTTATCTTTGCACTCAGCCAAAACACGTTACCTGAGATAGAATAGATTCAAAAGACCAAAGTCGGGGAATATGTTGTTCGATATAGACAACAAGATGAATTAAATATCACGTTTACCAAATATAGTGAGATTAGATCCAGCGGTAGATCCTTGATGAACAGTCCGACGTGCACATATATGGGTGTGTGCTCAAAGCGCATGCCAGAGTGTGTGTGAGTGTGTGCGTGTGTGTGTGTGTGTGTGCGTGTGTGTGCGTGTGTGTGCGTGTGTGTGTGTGTGTGTGTGTGTGTGTGTGTGTGTGTGTGGTCACGTGATGTGCATTTTCAGTGGTTTAATGTAGACGCAGAGTTGTTCAGAACCGCTGGGTGAAACGCTAGTGTGGACGCAGATCGTTTTCATTCTAAAACGCCGTTTTGATACCAAAACGTATTAGTGTAAACAGGGCCTTAGACAGACAAATGACACCAGTCTTTTTAAAATGTTCTGATATCAGTTATTTTGTGTCATTTTTCATGAGCCAAGTCTATAATATAAGTATTAATTTATTTGATTTAATTTGGGACAATTCAGTGAAATAAAAAATAAAAAAAACTTGAAGGACAAATGTTGGTCTTAGTTTGAGAGCCTAGCTTGAAATTTTGATTCAGTTTTAAAAGTTGAAGCAGAATTAGTTGAAGTTGAAGTTTGAAACCGTTTTCAATTTAAGCAAAGGTTCAGGAGCTCAACATTCTGAATAAAATGTAAACTTCCCAGACAGATGTGGCTGTTAGGGTGTTCTGTTTGGTTGCAGTGGTAATGCTAGCCATTTGCTATGATGCCTCTGGAAGTTACTAAGTTAGTAAAGTGTTGCCAAGGGGTTTCTTTTGGGTTGTTAGGGTGCTATAGGTGGTTATTATGGTGTTCTGTGTGGTTGCTAGGGTATTCTGGGTGGTTACTAGGGTATTTTGTGAGGTTGTCAAGGCATTATACTACAGTACAATACAAGATGATCATATGTGTGCTTTTAGACTGTTTGCTTGTTCAGTGAGGGCTGTGTTGAGATGTTAGATTTAGTCTTGTAATGTTGTTTTCAATTATCTCTTAGTATTTGTGTAGGCGTGTGTGCTAATTACCTCAGCATGTGCTCATTCTGTCATTCTGTCATGACGTGATCTGCACATTAACCGAGCAATGAATGTTTGCTCATGAATGAATGATTTTGTGTTGCTGCAAGTCGTTTTAGTATTCCCTAGGATGTCATGTTCAGTGTTTTTCACCTCCCTTATGTTTCTAATTTAAGTTTCAGGGTAAAAGCACATTCATTTTGCCCACTCACTCTGTATCTAGACCGGTTCCCTTCTTTTCCAGGCTCCGTTTTATTCTCTGTTGGAGCTCCGGGACTCAGTGGAGGAGAACCGGTCCAGTTCCACTCAGTCAAATCCGTTCAATGTGAGCTTGGGGATTTCTAGCTTTAGCTCAGCAGGGAAGCGAGTCACAAGCCTACGGTTTGTTTAGCAGAGTCTAGACAGGCTCCAGGCAAATATCGACTCTTTGATGTATTCTGACAGGGCCCAGCTGATCCTCAAGAGAGCAACTCTACTTCCTGGACTCTTAATGTCCTTAAACATCTCTCGAGACTGTTGTATAATGCCAACTAAGTCATTCATTTCTGACCGAGTTTTGCTAGCCCAGTGTTCTGGGTCATGGAATAAGCACACATATCAGATGGATCATCCAAACACAAATAGTTTAATGCTTTGCTTTCATTCCTCTACTTCTCAGCTTCCTACCAAGATAGGTTCACATGCACTTTAGGTTCATTTTCAGTTTGACTAAATAATCTGTTATTTGTCATTGCTTTTCTGAAGAACTGCAGAATCAGTAATTTTTTAAAGAGTTATTTTTTTGCATTAGGTTATATATACCTTTTGGTTCCAATTGTAACGTAAAAAGTGTTTTAGCTTTTTGCTAAAATGTACTAGGTGTTTGTTTACTTGCAAAAATCAATGTAGACTACGTATTGTGTACATGTCTCTTTGATATTCTGACCTCAAGGAAAGTCCATTGGATTGTTTTATTGCCCTCCAGGTAGAAGTCTAAGCCTTTATAAAGAAAAAGCAAGTAATAGCATGCCTCAAAAACCTGTACTATTTGAGACATCATTATGTACTGTTTGAAGTAGGGTGCTGAGTTAGTTGACCCTCTACCTACAGTAACTGTTTGCAAGACTGCAAAAATGTACCTATAGAGTATATCTACATTTTACTGCAGTTTCTAGTTGAAATGAACTAATTTCAATAAAATATTAACAGCTTTTCTTCAAGTTCACACCAACTATTGATTCTGCAGTTCCTTGTGTAATACTGTACCATGTTATGAGGTCGAAACACAATTTGCTATTCACATTACATCATCAGTATGAATGGCTTTCCAGATAAAAACCACATGATAGAGCTTTGATGTATTAAAAGGTTAGTTTACCAAAAATGAAAATTATTTACTGACCTTTGTGTCGTTCTAAACCACCGATAAGACAAATTAAGGGTGTACTCACACTATGCTATCCGAATCATGCCCAGGCCCGTTTCCCGGATTGTTTGAGAAGTGTGAGTGCTCTGAATCGGGCTCAGGCATGGTTCAGTTGGCCGGCCCTGGCCCGGTTGGAAGAGGTGTGCCAGAGCGCGGTTCACTTGGGCTCAGAGTGCAAAGTGCGCCTGAGCCCGAAACTGAAGACAAGATGTGACTTTTACGGGACTGTTTAATGTGCATTTATTAATCATTCTTACTTTTCAATGAACGCAAACTGTCATAGATTATTAAAGACGCAAACCCCTCACTGCATGACAGCTACACCTTTAGCAAACCTCATAATTCCTGCAGCACGAGGACTTTATGATTGTTTATGATCGTCAAAAGTGGCTGATCTGTTCAGCTAAATATTTGACTGTGTGTTACTGCATCTCAAACGACAAAAACAATATAACTAAAGAAACTTCCACTGTGCTGAGCGAAAGCGCGTACTGAACAGTGCAACATCGATGACGTATGCGTGCTCAGGCCTGAATGTTATGTGAGTGCAGGCCGACGGGGGAGACGGGAGTGGGGACAAGCGGGCCTGGTTCAAGGCAACTGTACATAGTGTAAGTATGCCCTAAGATATTTTAGATGCATTGCGAGAGCTCCCTCATCCTCCAGAAACCGTCCTGAAACATTCAAGGCCCAGAGAGGAAATAAAAACATTGTCAAAACATTCCATGTGACTTAAGTGGTTCAGCTGTTTTCATACGAAGCTCCAAAAAAAAAAAACTTAGTGTGTAAAAAACTATAAATGGTATCGATGTGCACAATTAAGCATTCATTCATTCATTCATTCATTCATTCATTCATTCATTCATTCATTCATTTTCCTTCGGATTAGTCCCTTATTTATCAGGGGTCGCCACAGCAGAATGAGCCATTTTTCCAGCATATGTTTTACACAGATTACTTCCAGCTGCAACCAAGTACTGGGAAACACCCACACACACTCTCACTCGTACGCTACATCCAATTGTCTATTACCCAATTCACCTATACTGCATGTCTTTGGACTGTGGGGGAGACCAGAGCACCTAGAGGAAACCCACGCAAACACGGGTAGAACATGCAAACTCCACACAGAAATGCCAACTGACCCAGCTGGGACTCGAATCAGCAACCTTTTTGCTGTGAGGTGACAGTGCTTACCACTGAGCCACCATGCCGCCCATGTGCACATTTACTACAGGAAAAAGTATGCATTGCCTTTAGATTCTGCATTGAAACACAAGCATCATGTAGCCCATAATAAATGCACACTCTGATCTGATATGAAAAAGACATTGAAGAACAAATTTGTTTTTACAATTTTGGTGCACAAAGGTGTTCTTGGAGCTTCATATGATTACAGTTGAACCACTGAAGCCACATGGAATGTTTTTTACAATATTTTTGGTTCCTTTTTCTTAACCTTGAATGTCTCGAAGGCTGTTGCTGTCTATGGAGGGTCAGAGAGCTCTCCGATTTCATCTAAAATACATGAATTTGTGTTCTGAAGATGAATGAAGATCTCAGCGGATTGAAACGACATGTGGGTGATTAATTAATAGCAGAATTTTCTTTTTTGAGTGAACTAATCAGCTAAAAAAGACATTTACTTTCTGAGCAGCACTGTCACATTTTAGAAAATACAGAGGATGCTTTTAGCAACAATCACTGGCCAAATCCCTTTAAAAGTTTCACTTGAGTAAACTTGAACAACATGTTATGCATGAGATGCTGGCAGCATTCAAATTTTGACTTTTTTTAAAGACAGAAAATGTCTATTTGGATTAATCTGCCCTTTTGCATGCTCAGGCCTAGGGTTTGTTCAGTCTTTAACCCTACTGAATGAGTGAGCATTACTAATAAGGATGATTGTCTTAGCAAATGGCGCTAATAATACTGGTTCGGATTGGGTTTTTGAGGACCAACCCTGCGGGGCTGATATTGGCGTTGTTCTTGTCAGCTCATGTGAATGTAATTGGCTGCAATGTGTTATTCCAACCCAGCTAAATCTATAGGCTCTGAAAAATATTTGTAAAAGGTTTTATTTTGGGATCCTAATTGTGGGCTTTCGGACTAATCTTGCCTTCTTTATAGTATGGCGTTTCTCTTTGTAATTGTAGGCTCTGTTTCAGGGTCGCCAGATTTAGTGTTGTTATGGGTGGTCATTTCAGGCGCCTGTCTTGAGCACGACCAGCGCGGGCTGCTGATAGGAGACTTCCTCTTACTCGCCAGTGAGAAACCTGGCTTTTAATAACAGTCTGCTTGTACACTGCGCCTATTCAGTTCTGACTGGAGAAACGTCCAGATCGCTCTGTGTTTTTTAGTGTGGTTGTGGGAGAAATGTGAGCGTCTTTGTAATGAAAGCCGTGTCTGGTGTTTTGGTAGGTTGGGTTTGATACTTCATAAGGATGTGAATTTATGTTCTTTAAAACGGCAGCATATGCAGTCTCTGGTGGGATGGATTGTGCTGTGTGTGAAATTTCACTTATAGCGAATTTCAGGACTTCACGTTTGGTTAGCTAAAGGAGAACTGTTTCACGCTTTGCTCGACTGCAACATCAACCAACCTGTATAACTTCTTTATTTCTTTCTCCAGTAATACAAATAGACAATTGCAATAGGCCAAGAATCTGTTTTTCGACTGGTAGACCATGTGTGTGTGTGTGTGTGTGTGTGGTCAGGTGTGTTCCAGTCAGCCTGGTGTAATAGGTTGTTCTTGGCGCTGCGGTAGAGCTGTGGTGCTTTGATTTTGTGTGTGTGGGACTCTTTAACTTGCTTATGTAAGGGTGGATGACACACCCTCCAAACTTCTACCCTATGTTTTACAACTGTCTAACCAACTCTGTGCCCAGTCCAGCTAGCATTAAACCTGCATGGTGTAATAGAAAAGTGGTTGTGTGTATGCATAAGGGAAGAGATGGACCACACTGGACTGTGAGAAAAAGGCACTAAATGATTAGTAAAGCAGAGGCGACATACAGTTTATCGCACAGCACTTTGTCATTTGTCACACATTTGGCATGTTTAGCAATGAGTACTTGAGTTTATGTTGACAGATCACATTGTTTACTGTGACTTCAGTAAGTGACTTAAATCCCTCCCACTAGTTTCCTGCATCTGATTGATTGAAGGTGGGTTGTTAAATCAGAATATGGCGTCAAGCACACATCAGGCCCACACATGAATTCTGCATATAGCTTTAACCCTGTCTATGTCATCTCAACTTTGACTCAACACTTTTCATTTGGTCATTTTTGTCATCTCTTTCCTCCTTGCCTTCTTCTCAGTTCATTTTTACAGTATGTATTCTGACCGGCCTCAATTTATCACCTCTGCAGTGTTATTTTATCTCGTCTAATATTGTCTCATCTAGTCTCTTCTTATTTTTTCTCTTATTGGTTCGGTTTTACATGTCATCTGCTCCTGTCTTGCCTCATATGTGATTTACCTGATATTGCGTCTTGTCTCATATCATCTCTTCAGATTTTTCTCATCATCATTATTATTATTATTATTATTTTATTATCGCATTGTCTCAGACTCTACCTCTTCTTATGGTGTCTCAGATTTTCCATTCCACTTTCTCTCATTTCTCCTCCTCTTATTACAATTTCTCATGTCTTTTCTCATATTTTATTTGATCAGCTTCTCATGAATGTCTCATGTTGTTTAATGCTATCTCTTCTGGTCTCTTCAGATTTTTTCCAATCCTGTTCATCTTATCTCGTCTCATTTCATTCTCTTAACTCTCCATTACTTCTCTTGCCTCATATTTTATTTTAGCACATTTTCATTATTGTCTCATTTTAACTACATCTTGTTTTCATTATTTCATCCTCATCTCGTTTCATCTCGCCTCGTCTCCTGGTTTCATCCCCTCTTCTTGTTTTATCTTCTCTTCTCATTTCATCTTCTCTTTTCGTTTAATCTCTTCTCTTCTTGTTTCTTCTTGTTTAATCTCGTTTCTTCTCACTTTCTCTTCTCGTTTCATCTCTTCTCTTCTCATTTCGTCTTTTCTCCTTGTTTTTTCTTCTCTTCTCGTTTCTTCTTGTTTCTTCTCGTTTCTTCTCTTCTCGATTCGTCTCTTCTCTTCTTGTTTCTTCTCGTTTTGTCTCTTCTCTTCTCAGTTCGTCTCTTCTCATTGTCTTTTTTCTTCTCTTCTCGTTTTCTCGTTTCATCTTGTTTCTTGTTTGTCTTCTCCTTGTTTCTTTCTTCTAGTTTAAACTCTCTCGTTTCTTGTTTTTCTCTTCTAGTTGTCATCTCTTCTTGTTTCTTGTCTTCTCTTCTGTTCTTGTTTCATTCTCTTTCTCTTCTTCTCTCTCTTCTCTTCTCTTATCGTTTCTTCTCGTTTCATTTTGTTTCTTCTAGTTTCATATCTTCTTATAATTTAGTATTTAAGATTGTTTTATCTTCATATATAATATTTATCTTTTAGTAGTATCTTATTGCTTACTTCTCTTTGTTTCATATTGTTTATATAGTTTCATTTTTATAGTTTCGTATCTTATCACTTTATTACTTTTATTTATTTCGTTTTATTTAATTTTCTTCTCTTATCGTTTAGTTTTCTCATTGTTTTCTTTATCATTTATATTTCATTACTTCTCATTCGTATTTTCTTTTCTTATCTTCTCATTTTTATTGTTTTCTCGTTTCATTCTTATCTTCTTGATTCGTCTATTTCCTTGTTTCTTTTTTCTATTTCATTTTCACTTCTCTTCTCATTTCATATCTTTTATTATTCTTTTAATTTCTTCTATTCTTTATTAGTCTCTTCTCTTGTTTTTTTCTAATTTCATCTTTTAACTTATCTTCTCATTTCATCTCTTCTTTTATTCTCTTCTCATTTCTTTATTATTTATTAGTCTTTCTTGTTTCTTCTCGTCTCGTTCTTCTCGTTTATATCTTCTAGTTTTGTTCTTCTCACTTTTTTTTCTTAATTTTATCTTTCTGTTTTATCTGTTTATTCTCATTTCATCTTCTCATTTATTATCGTAATAATTGTTTCTTATAATTCGTTCTTTCGTTTTCTTCTATTCTTCCTCTTCTTCTGTTTCTTCTCATTTCATCTTGTTTTTTCATTTGTCTTTCTTGTTTTTCTCTTTTTGTAATTTATCTTGTTCTTCTCATTTATTATCTTCTCTGTTTTCTTTTCTCTTCTCTTTTCTTCTCTTCTCGTTTCTTCTCGTTTCATCTTTTCTCGTTTCGTCTCCCTGTTTCTTCTCTTTTATTTTCTTCTTTTCTCTTTTCTTTTCTTTTCTTCTCTTCTCTTCTCGTTTTCTCGTTTCGTCCTGTTTTTTCTCGTTTCAGCTCTTCTCGTTTCGTCTCCCTGTTTCTTCTCTTTTCTTTTCTCTTTTTCTTCTTGTTTCTTCTCATTTCATCTTGTTTCTTCTCATTTCAACTTCTCGTTTTGTCTCTTCTTCCTTTTTCTTCTCTTTTCTTCTTGTTTCATCTTGTTTCTTCTCGTTTTATCTCTTCTCGTTTCATCTCTTCTTTCTTTTTCTTCTCTTCTCGTTTCTTCTTGTTTCATCTTGTTTCTTCTCATTTCATCTTCTCGTTTTGTCCTTCTCCCTGTTTCTTCTATTTTCTTTTCTTCTTTTCTCTTCTCGTTTCTTCTCATTTCATCTCCTCTCTTCTCGTTTAGTCTCTTCTCCTTGTTCCTTCTCTTCTCATTTCATGTTTTCACTTCTCTTCTCTTTTTTCTCTTCTCGTTTCATTTAATCTCTTCTCGTTTCACCTCGTTTCATTTCTTGTTTTCCTGTTTCGTCTCTTCTCCTTGTTTCTTCTCTTCTCTTCTCTTTTCGTTTCTTCTCTTTTCGTTTCGTCTCTTCTACTTGTCTTCTCTTCTCTTTTCTTTTTTCTCTTCTCTTTTCCTCTTCATTGTCTCCTCTCCATTCCGTTATGTCACATCTACATTTTCTTTTGTCTTACCTCATATGTTATGTCACCTTCTTTTCAGCACATTGTCTCATCTCGCATCTTCTCTTCAGATTTTGTCATTTTGACACATTCTCTTGTGAAATTCTTAATTCTTTTTCAAATAATTTTCATGTGATGTTTGATGAAGAGAAGATTTCAACATATTTTAATATTATTAAGTGGGCTAATATCATTGACCTGAGCAGTGGTTAAATTTTTTCATTTATTGTTTTATTAATTCAGCCAAACTAAAAGAAATAAGACTTTCTCCAGAAAAAAACATATAATAAAAACTAATGTGAAATTATTTTTTCTGTTAAACAACTCTTATGGAAATATTTGAAAAATAATCAATTTCAAAGGAGCCCTCATCATTTTAATAATGTAATTCAAGTTTTCGTATATTTGCATGTTTTTATTTTGATACTCTATTTCAGCATGGTGAATTTAACAGTTCAAAAGTGACCTTAAAATATTCATGCTAAAATGTTTTTCTAATTCATATTAATTATATAAATACAGTTTAATGCTATCATTTTCATTTGATCAAACAATCCTGTAAAAAATGTTTGCTCAAATATATAGCAACTAATCAGAAATGTGTCTTGATAACCAAATCACCAATTAACATGATTTCTAAAGGATTCTGTGTCAATAAACACTAACATAATGCTGAAAATTCAGCTGGCAGTTCTCTTCTCTTCAGTTTTATCCTCTTATTTCCTCTTCTCTGGTTGTACCCGTTATCAGAGTTAGTCTATTTGTAGTAGAGCTGGAGGAATAAGTAGATTTAAATGAGATGAAGACATGCAGTATTGATACATGCAGAAACTCTAAACCCCCAGCGGGCTTTGAGTACGCAGTAACTGCTCCTGAACCTGTGACTCTACTCGCATTCAGTGTGTGTTAAAGGTTAGTGTCCGCTCTTTGGGATTTATCTTCCGCTCAGGGAGTCTCACATGAAGCAAAATGAGCCACAGATGAGAGAGATTTGCGATGTGTGTTTCTGTGTCAGTCTTTTTGTAGATTTATGTCACAGGATGTTACTTTTATGCGTATTGCATTTTTATCTTTTCTTTATTTTAGCAGAATGAGGCTTATCTTTATGGGCAGAGAGGATAGTCACTAAAACTGTCTGTAAATGTATTTGAGCCGTTCAACACGGCAATCAAATAGTGTGTATAGATGCTATTCACATTTAGATTCCTGATGAAAAGTTTGGAAATATGATTTGTTAAAGTGTCGTCCACTCACCAAGACTTCTTTAGTTTGATCAAAATATAAGAACAGTAATATTGTTAAAGTTTATTTTATTTTCACAATAAGGAACAGTGTACATTAATTAAAATTTACCAAGAACTTAAATGTACGCAAATTAGCCCAAAGACTAGTTTTCATTGGTAGTCCATTTGTCAGATGATAAAGGCCAAACCAATACAAATTCAAACTAAAAACAATACATAAAACAACAACAATATCAAAAAGCCTCACAATGTTGATTAATAAGACGGCATTTTTTTTAAATTATACTTAAATGACTTAAAAGATTCACATTTTCTAACAGATTTGGTATCATATTTCAATTATGTGATACTTTAAAAGAAAAAAAGCTTGACCAAAAGAAGTTTTTCAAAGTGGAAAAATAAAATCACCTCTAGCTGCACCCCGAGTAACTCAGTTTTTTACAAATTTAAACTGGAAAAAGTCAGATAGAAGGGGAGGAGCTAAACCATGCATAATCTTGTAAACTACACAACCATTTTTAAACTTGATGTTTTCCCAATTAAGCAGGCTATGGGTTTTTTAAAATAGTACAGTGATCAAAGCTAAACTGTTTTTCTCTAAAATTTTAAGTGCTTGTGAATTAGTGTTATTATTGTGAATTATTGTATCAGTTTAGAAATAAAAGTTTTTTTCATGGACATATATTTAAAAAACATTTTATCTATTCCTGTGATTCAAAGCAGCTTTCTCAGTATCATTACTGCAGACTTTTGTGTTGCATGATCCTTTCAAAACCAAAACAGTATGCTCATTTGGTGCTCAAAGAACATGTCTGATTATTAATGTTAATAAACGTGTGCTGCTTCATTTCTTTGTTGAAATCATTATGTATTAGCAAAAAACTTATATAAGTTTAAGTAAAGCAAATGGTACAACAATTTTATTTAAATTAAAATGTTATTTTAACTTTGTTCATTAAAGATTCCTGAAATTTATCTATTGAAACATTACTTCACTATATCACTTTTTTTTATTTATTTATTTTTTAATTGGTTCTTTAATTGAGCAAGGATATTAAACTGTTTAAAATGTATATGATTTTACAGATAAAATTTTTTTATGAAATTATGAAAAGAAATTATGTTTTTCAGACAGATCAGTTGACATTTCTTAAATATGTTATGATGGCAATAATATTTAACTATGACAATATATTAAAATACATTTTTAAGACTGTATCTTTGATCAAACATACTTAAATATGCTACAAATATACATATTACATAATACACTACCTGACAAAAGTCACTACCTCAGCCTAGTTGAAAGAGCAACAAATAATAACTTGACTTCTAGTTGATCATTTGGAAAAGTTGCAGAAGGTAGATTTTTCAGATGAATTATCTGTTGAACTGCATCCCAATCATCACAAATACTTCTGAAGCCCTATTGGAACCTGCATGGACCCAAGATTCTCACAGAAATCAGTCAAGTTTAGTGAAGGAAAAATCGTGGTTTGAGGTTACATTCAGTATGGGGGTGTGCGAGAGATTTGCAGAGTGGATGGCAACATCAACAGCCTGAGGTATCAAGACATGTGTGCTGCCCATTACAGTACAAACCACAGGAGAGGGCAAATTCTTCAGCAGGATAGCGCTCCTTCTCATGCTTCAGCCTCCGCATCAAAGTTCCTGAAAGCAAAGAAGGTCAAGGTGTTCCAGGCTTGGCCAGCCCAGTCACCAGACATGAACATTATTGAGCATGTCTGGGTTAAGGTGAAGGAGGCTTTAAAGATGAATCCAAAGAATTTTGATGAACTCTGGGAGTCCTGCATGAACGCTTTCTTTGTCATTCCAGATGACTTTATTAATAAGTGATTTGAGTCATTGCAGAGATGTATGAATGCAGACCTTACTGTCCTAATTAAACCATTAAAAATCAAGGCATCATCATATTTTATTTTGGTAAAATAAGCGTAATCTAGAGGCCTTTGCCTTTCATATTAGCCACTTCTGATACCAAATGATCCACCAGAAGTCAAGTTATTATTTGTTGTTCCTAAAACTTGGATAGGCAACAAGACTTTTGTCAGGTAGTGTATAGTTTTACAAGTTAACTGTATAGCCTTGGTAAGAATAAAGTTTTTTTTTTTTTTTTTCCCAGAATCAAATCTTACTGACCGCAAAACTTTTGAATAAAAGTGTGCTTGACGTTTTTTTTTTCATTGTTGAAATAAAAGTTATATAAAAACTGTTATATCACACTAAAATAATTGGTGATGTCCTTCTGGAGACTTGAACAGTAATTGGAACAAAGAAGCCACTATTAGACTAGATCACACAGAGCCCACTAAAAATACCTTTTAAAACCGCACATCAAACCAAAGCAAAAAATAATATATTCAGCTGCGGTTATCAATAAAAACCACCAATTACATAATCTCATCCTCTATGGATCTAAAGGCTGGAAACAACCCAATTTATTTTAAGTCTCTTTGTTTGCCATCTCTCGTACTTCTCCAAATGGTGCTTATGTAACAGTCATTCTCCAATCTCTTTGAGACGGGTGACATTTGTGTTTTGACATGAAATGGCAAGCTTGGTCTGGAAATACTTAGCAGATTTAAGAACCTTTTTTGCAGCCCATTTTCCTTTTTGACAGGAAAAGCTGGGACTGTGGACTGCCAATGATACTCTGAAGATTAATAGTGATTAATAAAAAATAAAAATAATTCCAAAAGTATTTGAAGGTTGACAGTTGGTAGATCAGATACTGTAAAGAACACTGATTAATTAGTTGTGATCAAGCTAGAATAAATAACCTTTTGAAACTTGACACTTCAAATGGAGATTGTATCAATTATAGTGTGTGGCAGCAAGTATCTGTTAAAAATGTATTTGTCATTGAATTGTTCATCTAAGAGATTTGTTGGAAAAGTATTTATGAGTCGTTGAATCATTCACTCAAGCCAGTGCTTCCCACACATAGACTTTATTTTGGCGGGCCGCCCAGCTATATTAACGGCCGCCCAACTATATTTGATGACATTTATTTTTTATTATTATCATCCTTTTGCACTTTTTTGTATCCGTTCAGTAGCCAAACATCCGCGATCGATTATTCATTCATTCATTTTCTTGTCGGCTTTGTCCCTTGCGGGGTCGCCACAGCTGAATGAACCGCCAACTTATCCAGCACGATTTTACGCAGCGGATGCCCTTCCAGCCGCAACCCATCTCTGGGAACTTCCACACACACATTCACACTCATACACTATGGACAATTTAGCTTACCCAATTCACCTGTACTGCATGTCTTTGGACTGTGGGGGAAACCGGAGCACCCGGAGGAAACCCACGCGAACCCAGGGAGAACATGCAAACTCCACACAGAAACGCCAACTGACCCAGCCCAGCCGAGGTTCGAACCTGCGACCCAGCGACGTTCTTGCTGTGAGGCAACAGCACTACCTACTGCGCCACTGGGTTGCCCGCGATCGATTAACTAGTGGAAATTCTTCTCTCGCTCTACACATTTTCTACATCTCGTTGTGTGTGTGCGAGAACTGTCAGCACACCCACAGAGATGCGCCTTTTGGGACTTTAAAATGCGTCCGTCTGGACTTTCTAAATCTACTAAAATGTCCAGCATTCTGCTTTTGGTTTCACTTTTTTTTAAGTCGTCATCATTTTTATCTTAAGCAAGATTTACTTTCGCTTGGCTTTGCAGCTGACAGCACGTGCACAGCTGCAAGACAGAGAGAAACATTATATAATTCATTCTTTGATCTAAACGACTGGCTGCAAAATATACTGTATGTACGCTGATAGAAATGGTTAACTAATTTGCCTTATTTAAATAATCTGCACTTTTTATTCTTGTAATTATTATACTTTTTAGAAATGTTTATTTCATAGATGTTTTTATTCCTTTGTCATTTATTTCTCATTTGCTGTATCTTTTTTTTATTTGATGATGTTGACGTATTACATATTTTATACATGCTCTAACATGCTTTTGCAATACTGTACAAAATGTCAGCAGCGTATTTTACCTGTCAGTGGGTGCACATGGCTCCTGAATAGAATAAAACAAATAGTGGTTTTCTTCAACCCATTAAAAGGAATATAATAATAAAAAATAAAAAAAAATTATTGCTACGTTTGTATAATAAATAAAAATATTGCAAAAAATGTTGTCACATGTAGGTAACCATGTGACATGGGTTAAAGGTGTTTCAATCCGTCTACCAATGCAAGTATATTTCAAACCTGTGGTAAGCACTTTCTTTTAAATTTATTTTAATTTACATTTTTTACATTTTTAATTAATTTTTAAATTGACTGCAGCAATTAACATATTTTTAGAATTGCTAGTAAATTACTTATTTTGTTTAGTTCTATTGAGATAATCATGGTATCGGTTTTAAACTAAATACTTTTTATTTTATCCGTAATCGTGCAGAACATCATTGTCCAGTCTCTTTCAGATGAAGAAACTAGAATCTTTTTTAGACCCCATTTTACTTTCTCATGTCGTGACGGGGAAAAAGGACTGTGCGTGCAGTCTTTGTTTCTCTGGTGATGAATCAAGGTTTTCTCTTGCTTTGTTTCTTATTTTAGATTTGTTTATTCCTCTCCGAGTTCTGTTACAGATTGTAATGAGTACACACCTCTGCCGCGAAGCATCTGCCAGGTCTTCTTGTGTGTGTGTCTGTGTGTGTGTGTGTGTGTGTGTGTGTGTGTGTGGTGTCATTAGTCCTGCAAGGGGGCGTAATTGAAGAATAACTGACCTGGATTGAATGCTGCTAACGAGTGGGGGTTATTTGTTTCCTCTTGTTGATAAACAGACTTAATCATCGTCTGGTATATCAATCTGCCCTTCGCAATTATTATGGCACTGTGACACCATAAACTTGTGGGAGCAATTTTGATTTTCGATTCATACAAAAAATGTGCATTTTGGCACACTAGAGCTGCATGGTTAATTGTTAATTTTGCAACCTCAAATTCCTGGGCATTGTTATTCCTAAATGACAACAATTTAATAATGTCTATCAAACCATTGATAAGTAGCACAGTGAAATATACAGTTGAAGTCAGAATTATTAGCCCCTTTTTGATTTTTTTTTCTTTTTTTAAATATTTCCCAAATGATGTTTAACAGAGCAAGGGAATTTTCACAGTATGTCTGATAATATTTTTTCTTCTGGAGAAAATCTTATTTGTTTTATTTCGGCTAGAATAAAAGCAGTTATTAATTTTTTACCATTTTAAGGACAAAATTATTAGCCCCTTTAAGCTGATTTTTTTTCCTGATAGTCTACAAAACAAACCATCGTTATACAATACCTTGCCTAATTACCCTAACCTGCCTCGTTAACCTAATTAACCTTGTTAAGCCTTTAAATATCACTTTAAGCTGTATAGAAGTGTCTCGAAAAATATCTAGTCAAATATTATTTACTGTCATCATGGCAAAGATAAAATAAATCAGATATTAGAAATGAGTTATTAAAACTATTATGTTTAGAAATGTGCTGAAAAAATCTTCTTTCCTTTAAACACAAATTGGGGGAAAAAAAACAGGGGGCTAGTAATTCATATAATTTTTTTTTTCTGACGCAGTGATTAACAAGCAAACCATTAAATCATTCAGTAAAAAAAAAAAAAAAAAAAAAAAAAAAAATATATATATATATATATATAATATATATATATATATATATATATATATATATATATATATATATATATATATATATATATATATATATATATATATATATATATATATATATATATATATATATATCCAGGGAATGCAGAATTATTAGGCAAATGAGTATTTTGACCACATCTTCCTCTTTATGCAAATTGTCTTACTCTAAGCTGCATAGGCTCGAAAGCCTACTACCAATTAAGCATATTAGGTGATGTGCATCTCAATAATGAGAAGGGGTGTGGTCTAATGACATCAACACCCTATATCAGGTGTGCATAATTATTAGGCAACTTCCTTTCCTTTGGCAAAATGGGTCAAAAAAAAGGTAAAAAAAAAAAAAAAGTACTTAACAGGCTCTGAAAAGTCAAAAATAGTGCGATATCTTGCAGAGGGATGCAGCACTCTTAAAATTGCCAAGCTTCTGAAGCGTGATCATCGAACAGTCAAGCGTTTCATTCAAAATAGTCAACAGGGTCGCAAGCGTGTGGAAAAACCAAACCAAAAACCAGGGCGCAAAATAATTGCCCATGAACTGAGAAAAGTCAAGCGTGCAGATGCCACTTGCCACCAGTTTTGCCATATTTCAGAGCTGCAACATCACTGGAGTGCCCAAAAGTACAAGGTGTGCAATACTCAGAGACATGGCCAAGGTAAGAAAGGCTGAAAAACGACCACCACTGAACAAGACACACAAGCTAAAACGTCAAGACTGGGCCAAGAAATATTTCAAGACTGATTTTTCTAAGGTTTTATGGACTGATGAAATGAGAGTGAGTCTTGATGGGCCCGTGGCTGGATCGGTAAAGGGCAGAGAGCTCCAGTCCGACTCAGACGCCAGCAAGGTGGAGGTGGAGTACTGGTTTGGGCTGGTATCATCAAAGATGAGCTTGTGGGGCCTTTTCGGGTTGAGGATGGAGTCAAGCTCAACTCCCAGTCCTACTGCCAGTTTCTGGAAGACACCTTCAAGCAGTGGTACAGGAAGAAGTCTGCATCCTTCAAGAAAAACATGATTTTCATGCAGGACAATGCTCCATCACACGCGTCCAAGTAAGAAAGAAAGTTGGCAAGAAAGGGTCTAAAAGAAGAAAAACTAATGACATGGTGTCCTTGTTCACCTGATCTGAACCCCATAGAGAATCTGTGGTCCATCATCAAATGTGAGATTTACAAGGAGGGAAAACAGTACACCTCTCTGAACAGTGTCTGGGAGGCTGTGGTTGCTGCTGCACGCAATGTTGATGGATTCTGTCAGTGTTTTGATCCGTTCACCATGGATGGCAGGCTTTTGAGTGTCCTTGCAAAGAAAGGTGGCTATATTGGTCACTGATTTGTTTTTGTTTTGTTTTTGAATGTCAGAAATGTATATTTGTGAATGTTGAGATGTTATATTGGTTTCACTGGTGAAAATCAATAATTGAAATGGGTATATATTTGTTTTTTGTTAAGTTGCCTAATAATTATGCACAGTAATAGTCACCTGCAAACACGGATATCCTCCTAAAATAGCTAAAACTAAAAACAAACTAAAAACTACTTCCAAAAATATTCAGCTTTGATATTAATGAGTTGTTTTGGGTTCATTGAGAACATGGTTGTTGTTCAATAATAAAATTAATCCTCAAAAATACAACTTGCCTAATAATTCTGCACTCCCTTACAATATACAATATATTGTACATGCATATATTTTTTTAATAGACAAATGAAACTTCACTGGTCATCAGTGCTTGCCACAGGTTTGAAATATACTTGCGGTGCTAGCCTAGGGCTGGACGATATGGCAAAAATTTATATCACGATATATTTCTTCGGTCGATGCGATATAATTCCGATATCGATATGGACAATATTAAAAAGACAGGAAAAAACTGCCAAGAACGCACACAATGGATGTCTGTATCTACAAATGTTTGCAAACGGAGTTTGCAAAGTCTATAATACCTCCAGGCACTTGATTGATGAGTTGATTGACCATTTCTAATGGTGTACATATATTTTGCAGCCAGTTTAGATGTCATTTCGTCCTCTCAGAGTATAGTATTTTTTTTATCATTTAGAATAAAGAATTGATTATTTACTTTTCTCTCGTCTCGTGACTGTGCAAGCTGTCAGCTGTTAAGCCAAGCAGAAAGTAGTCTTTAATAAAAGAGTAATGCAAAAAATCATACAAGCTTTAGAAAGCAAAAGCAAAAGTCGACTCCCGGACATTTTAGGAGAAACACCGGCCGGATGCATTTTTAAGCCTCAAAAAGGCGCATCTCTTTGGGTCTCTGCAGAGCACGTGAGACTGTCTGAGGAAGTGTTGTTGACAGTTCTCGCGTGCACACAGTGAGCAGTACGAAATTTTCCACTGGTTATTTGAACGCGAATGGTTGGTTATCTTGGGCAGATACAAAAAAGTGTAAAAGGATGGTAATATTGGGGGAAAAAAAACTGTCATCCAATATACTTGGGTGGCCGTTAATATACCTGGATGGTATATAGTGTATGGTTGCAATAACAATAATTTGAGTATTTTTTAAAAGTAACATTTCAAACTAAATTGTTCATTCCAGAGATTTGTTGAAAAATACATTTTCTTTCAGTAATAAAACGTGGAGTCTTATGCCTGTTTTACACCGCAAGCGCAAACAGAGCGTGAGCAGCATGTGTGCATCGTGTATGGAGAGCAGAAGCAGCGTGCAGGCTTTTGCCTTTCAAACCGACTGCGTCTGCAGTGCTCATCATCGGCAGCTGCTGCACAAATCAATCTATCTCAGTCTATACTATCTAGTGACCTATCTATAAATACACTTTTTAAACTTTTCATCTGCACCAAGGCCCGTGGCAACTTCCCCCTATGCTGTTTTCTTAACCTGCAAGTCTTTATTTTACAACTGATATAGATCCTAAAGATCTGTATGCTTCTCATGCTCTATGATGAGTGTCATTCATGGCTTTTCAGAAGACAGTTGCCTGTAATATTGTGTCATTTAGTTATAATGATATTTATACATGATCAAACTAGCGTGCAACTTACTAAGAAAAACTAATACTTAAATTGTTTTAAATTTGGTTTTGAAGTTCGGGCCAAAATAAATATTTGTTGCTGTTTTTAATCGTTTAAGTTCATTTGATTGACTATATAAAAATCTGTGGATATTATCAATGCATTTATTGGGTAAAATTGCTACTTTTTACTTTCATTCAATGTGTTTTTGGTCATTATCAGTGCACTGTCACTTTAATTGAGTGTGAGTAGCGTGGCAAAAATAGACTCAGCACCGAAACTATTACGACACTGCTGCTTCAGCGACACTCGCGCTGATGCACTGCTTTTGCGTGCAGTATGAAAGCTCTAATCTGTTAACATAAACACCAAAAAATACACATGTTGCTTATGCTCTGCTCACGCTTGCGGTGTGAAACAGGTTTTAGAGTGAGTCGTTGAATCACTCACTCATTCGTTTTTTATATATATTTTGTTTAACATACTGCAGCAGTTGACATTTGTCAGAACCTCTAGAAACTTTGTCTTTTAGGATAATATTAATTTTAAAATCATGATTTATTTTAAACAGAATACTTTACTTAATCCAGAGTTGTGCAATGTAAATAGCATATAATTACTAATCACAGTTTGGATGCGATTTTAGTGTCTGTGCGTGTATGAAGATCAATTTGAAGGCTTTCAGGAACACTTAGTCAGTTCAAGTCCATTCTTAAGTGCTCAGTCATGTGTTTCCAGGAACCCTGAACTTTCCCTACCACACACACATTGGAATGGATAATAAAAAGTGTCTTTGCAGGCTAACACTGCCCTCCATAGGTTAGAGTAATAATACAGTTCATACGCTCATATACAAACTCGCTGAACTCCGTTGGTCAGGACATCTAGCCTAGGGAACACTGCAGGAGAGAGGCAGAGTAAAGAGGGGGAGGTTTTTGGGGTAAATTGGAACCATGTTGCCCCTCCGAAACATTCCTTATGGACCCCTCGTCTTCCTGGAAAACACGCAGAGTCGACATTCACATGCATGTAGAGAGGGTCCAGTCTTAACTCAGGCATGTCAACTACGCTCACTATGTGTGCATCTGTATACGACATGCAAAATCAGTTCAGGCCCATTGCACCGGACACGCTACCTACCCACAAACACGTAGCATACTTGACCGCATTTCAAAGATTTGGAGAACGTCTACTGACCCATTAAAGTTGTCTTGATAGCAGTCAAAACCTAGGCTTTCTAAGTTTTGCAGACTGGCAACTTAAACAAATTGGAGTATGTGAATTATGTGGTGGAATGTTTAATAGAATCTAGTGTTTCTTAGTTTTTGTTTTTGCCCTGTTTTGGCTTTTTTGACTGTTCCGATTGATTGATTGATTGATTGATTGATTGATTGATTGATTGATTGATTGATTGATTGATTGATTGATTGATTGATTGATTGATTTTTGTTTTCTTTGTTCATCTTTCTTGATAGATTCACTTTTATGTTACATGATTCTAGTTCGACTGTGTTGCATGAATAGCTACACTGTAAAAAATTTAATGATCAATTAGTCATGATAGCTTATGTTTTTAGTCCGTAGTAACTTATTTAACTAAGTTAATCATGTTCTAACTTAATTTTATAAGTTACACTGTACAAAGCAATAGCTGTTCTCACTAATAAAAATTAAGTGCAGTTAACTTATTATGAATAAGTTTGTTTACCTTACAATATTTAAACAAGTAATCCCAACTTTTTAGCACCTTAAGTTGTCAAACTAAGTAGATTCAAGTAATCTTGATTTACAATAATATGCATGTACACCTTTTGAGGGGTCATTTGTCAAAAGTATGAGAATGGTGATGAGGGAACTGAGGAAACAAGTGGAAGAATTAAAACTTAAGCATAATCAGACATTCAATTCTTTGATTTTCAAAATTTATAAATATATTAATATATTATAATATATTAATATTATAAATCTAATAATATTTATATGATTATATCATCAATTATATTATAAAATATTTATATAATAATAAATAAATGAAATAAATAATAAATAAATAATATTTATATAATAAATAAATACAATTATATAAATATTTATTAATAATATACCTCGTAAAAAATTTGATGTTACGAAACACCAACATGGTGCGGCTAAATATTAACTTCGATATAAACAGCCCTGGGAATGAGTAAGTAGGAAAGGTATTGGTTTTTGTCTTTACTTAAATGTTTTAGTTCAGCTTACTTTAAGGCAATTGGTTTCCTAATATTTTCCTAGTAATGAGAACACTAATAAGAAGATAACACAACTAATTATTTTGAGTCAACGTACTGAAGTTTACTTTATTAAGAAGTTATAAATACAAACTGTTACACTACTTAGAAATTTTAAGGCAATAGGTTTCCTCAATTTTTCTAAGTGAGGTCAACTTATTACATTTTACAGGTTGCGCAAACTGTTTTAAGTCAGTTTAACATAATATAAATTGAATGGACACGTAAGGTTAATTTGCTTCAGCTTAAAAATGTAAGGCAACTAGGATTTTTTTCCAGTGTAGTTAATTTAATTAGATTTATTTTTAATCAGATTAGTCTATTCTGTTCTATTCTAATCTACTATGTTCTATTCTATGCTGTTCTTTTCTGATCTACCCTATTCTATTTTATAGTGGTGTTAAGAAAGCTAAAGTATTTTTATAGTTCTTTGTTTTTGTAGCTTATTTCATATTTTATTTTACAAATAATTTATTTTCCTCATGGTTTGTATTATACCTTTCTTTTAAATAACACCTATTCACCTATTCTATATCTCACCTATTGTTTTAGGTTACTTTCATGGAGTGTAATGTAGTGTAATGTTCAAACACAATGGGCTAGGCATACCTTACTTTTACAATCTGTTAAAAATGTTTTTTTTTTCCTTCTGATTTCGCAAGAATCTGCAAGCAACTGTGACCAGCCCATCATGTGATTTTTATTTTTTTTTTCACTTATTTTTCACTTATTATTATTATTTTAGTACAACCATTCCTTTCTGCCCAGTATTGAGGCTGTTTGCGTTCTTGTGTTATCTGTTGTGTTTTTGTACCGTCCCTCCACTAGTAATTCCCGACACAAGTCTGCGCTTTAGAACAACAAGCCCCATGTTTATTATGTAGGCTTTTGTCCTCCTCATTTTTTGTTCCCACTTTTTTTTTTTGTCTCGTTTTTGAGAGTAATGGAGTCAGGACTCTCTCTAGCACTGCCAAAAGTCTGTCTGGAACACATTACAGCTGAGATCCAACACATGGCAACTGTTAGAAAGAGAAAGAGAGAGAGAGAGAGAAATAGAAATAGACAGAGAGAGAGGAAAAGCAAAAAGAGCAAAAGAAAAACAGAGCAGGTTTAACATTTGGTTTCAGTGTCAGTAAAACACCCCCACCCTCTGTCGCTCACCCTCATGTGTGTCTCCCCTCTCCCTCGTACTGAATTTTAGTCCTTTGTTTCTTGCACTTCATCCTCACTTTCTTACTCTCTTACCCTTACTGTTCTCTCATCTGTCCTCACAGTTCTGCTCATCTACTTGGTTTTTTATTTTTTAATTAATGATGCTGATCTTGATTTTTCAAGGCCGATTCCAATTGATTGCAAGTTTTTTGCAAGCGATTTGGCTGATCCCAATTCCAATTTTTATTTTTTTTTTATTTGTGTTTTTGTACTTCAGTCAAGTTCGGTGAAGGAAAAATCATGGTTTGGGGGTACATCTGCAGAGTGGATGGCAACATCAACAGCCTGAGGTATCAATACATTTGTGCTGCCCATTATTACAAACCACAGGAGAGGGCAAATTCTTCAGCAGGATAGCGCTCCTTCTCATACTTCAGCCTGTTCCTGAAAAGCAAAGAAGGCCAAGGTGCTCCAGGATTGGCCAGCCCAGTCACCAGACATGAACAGTATTGAGCATGTCTGGGGTAAGATGAAGGAGGAGGCATTAAAGATGAATCCAAAGAATCTTGATGAACTCTGGGAGTCCTGCCATTACATTACAAACATTTTCATTTTGCTGAACAGATCCACCACTTTTCACGTTCATAAATTTTCATGAAAGTTTGTTGAAGGTGGCAGCTAAAGTCCAGTGAGGGCTTTGCATCTTTGATAATCTATAACAGTTCCTATTCATTGAAAGGTAAGAATGGGTTACAAACCCATATGGAACAGTCCCTTAAATGTGACGTTGTGTTTTTCAGTTTCATGCTTGGGTCCACACTTTTTCCACCTGGACCAGTGCAAGCCAACTCACACTAGTCAAACGAACCACGATACTTGGGTCAAACGTGCCCAGGTACAGTTTGGATAGCCTAGTGTGAATACACCCTTGGGTAGATAATTGCATGATTTTAAAATAAAATAAAACAAAACATAATTATCTGACTCTTGCTTTCTGAAATTAATTATGCATACCTGCATTCACAACCATGTAACTATGGATTACTGTACCGGTCCTCAATTGGTCACACAAGAAATTATTAATTGTTTCTGCTTTATTTATTATCTAAGTCTGAGCGATCTTTTATTTTGAAAAAATCTTTTATTTTGAACAAAGAGGGTATTCTCTCGGTTACATCTCGGTCACTTGAGTGCCAAACTTAAAAAATGAGTAAGAAACAAATGTCTTTGGAAAGTTTGCAACCCATTTGTCATCAAATTAGGTGAATCCATGTCTGTGCAAGAAGATCAACTGCTGGAGATGGCAAATGACGGCGGGCATTCACAATAACTTATATTTTGGTAAAATAAGCGTAATCTAGAGACCTTTGCCTTTCATATAAGCCACTTCTTATACCAAATGATCAACTAGAAGTCAAGATTTTATTTGTTGTTTCCAAAACTTGTCTAGATGACAAGACTTTTGTCAGGTAGTGTAGTTAGAAATATTAACAGATGAAATTGACATATGTCCTGATAATTTTTTTGACTTTTTGAAAGAAGGATCAACCACACTTGAGCTACTGTGAACACTGCAAAAACGCAAAGGGTGTTTCTCAACATGCATGTTCTTCAGTGATCCTGCGTCGTCTTGTTCTCTTGTAATGTCATCATCAACTGCCAAAGTTCAGTTCCAAAACTCAAGACCGCAAGAACGGAGGATGCATGAAAGTTCCTGGGAGTGTTCTTGATATCGAGGATGCACTGATGCAGACTTGAGCTCTAGAAGTCCCAGAAGTCATTGCGACTTAATAAAGGAGGTGGGAAGCGCAGCAGTTTATATAGATTTATTAATACATTTCAGAGGTATAACTTATTTATCTCAGGAGTTTCCCTAAATGAGCCAGTGAAAGTAAACATTACCATGATAATCTTTATAAAGGCATAAACATACTAAGGGTGTTTATTTGCTGAAATCAGTATTATAATTTGTATTATTTGTATCGTGCAAAGTATATTTGTTAGGTTTTTCTGCATGTTAAATATATTGAAAAGGGAAAAAAAACAATAAATTGTTAAATACATTGTGTAATTTTCCATTAAAAATACGTGAAGGTCGTGTGACCATCAGGAAGAATGCAGCATCTCATTTCTCACAGGATACATTCTGTGTTCTTGTGGTCTCCCAAGTTCGTTTTTCCGAGGTGACCTGGTAAGATCGGTCTTCACAAGAACGCAAGTCCATGCTCTGCGTTCTTGGAATCGAGAAACAGCCAAACACCTTTTATCCCTACAACACTATACAGTTAATGCAGATCCTTTCTTGTTATACTGCTGCCAGTTTAGTATGTCTGATAGTTCATCAGTTCATTCATTAGCTCAGTTGATCAGCATCTCTGACCTTTATTAACGATCCGTTCAAACACTTGCTAATAAAAATCATTGCAGTGCAAGTTAGAAACTCTGATGAGCTGAATAAAAGAAAAAAAAAATCAGATTTCTCGCTGATCGACTGTTGCATTTCTGTTTTCCAGACTTCTCATTCTGCAGAAGTCACTTCTCTCATCAAGAGTCTATGTAAATCATCCACTGCTTTAATAAAATGACAAGCAGCACATTAGCTGGAAAACACACACACACACACACAGTCCAGGACATGATTAAAGACAGGAAGAGGAGGAGTCAGTGATGAAGAACAGAATGATGATGTCTCATTAGCACATGTCAGAAGAGGAGATCATTTGGCGGATGAGAAACCCTTGCTGAATAATGATTGTACATTTGCTAAAGATAGAACTGTTTATTACTGATTGAAGGGTAGATGATCAACAGTCCACAGAGGGAGACAGAAAGACTACTGCAAAAAAAGGGGTTTTCCCTCAGGATTAAGATGTAGGCAACTTTTTCTTTAGTAGAACTTTAAAGACTTTTATGTAGCTGAAATTGTGGTTCTTAGTGATTAATTTGGAGCTGATACCGGCACATTGAGAGTCAAAAATATATACAGGGGAAAAAGTACCCAAAAACTAAAAATTACTCACACTCGAGTGGTTCTGAACTTTTATGAATTACACTGTAAAAAATGAGGAGTTGGGTTTACTTGAAAAAAGCTTGGAAATGTTTTTCACTCAGAAAAGGGTAGTAAATCTTCAAAGCTTTGCCAAGTAAAAGACTAACCATAATTATTAGTACATAATTAGAAATTTATTATTATTATTATTATTATTAATTAGTATTTAATTAGAAATGTTAAGTTTACTTGGGAAATTCTAAGTAGATTTTATTGACTTTTTGTTTGTAAAAGTCGTACATTTAAATATATTACTATTTTTTATTTATTTTTATTCATTATTCCCAGTTATCTTTTTTAGTTATCCTGAGTAAACTTTACTTCAAATTTTTAAATAAAATTTCATCAGCATATTTTATTTAACATTTTGAAGTAAAGTTTACTCAGGATAACTAAAAAAGATAACTAGGAATATTGGATAAAAATAAATCTAAAAACTGTAATATATTTAAATGTATATTTAAACTGTTTCTGAATTAAAAACACTACCAGACATTTCCATTGAGTACTTTAATTTGAATTAAACTTCTCCATAAACAAATTTAAAAAGCCCTTTCAGACAGAATGATGGGGTCATCTATGTTGACATCTTCCTCTTCTGTAGTACTGCCCAGTACAATGATCTTCACAACGATTGGGGAAGCAGTCTTTAAGCAGGTCTCTCGACATCCTGTCAAATACACAAATAAGTGCAAAGTGATTAAAATACTGTACAGTTAGTTGCAATGTTATCAATGTTACCTCTTGCTTTATGATATAATAGACTGTATTGATGTTAAGACCTGTGCTCTGTTGCATAAAGTCATTAAAGTTTTTAAAAGTTAACCAAAAGTAAAACATTTTGGGGATAAAAATACTAACATGTCTTTAACCCTTAAACAACCTTACATATCCAAAGTAAAAAACTAATTTAGACATTTTTAATGTACCTGGTAGTTTTCAATGAGCTCCTGAGATGATTCTCCCAGGTCGGAAAGCAGGCAGTGCATCACAGCATCTCACTTTTCTTCAACTTGCTGATTAAAACAAAAGTAAACTTCAGTGGTCATTAAACAGTTACATTGCAAATCTCCATCTACATATAACTGCATATGTAATAAGTCAGGAAGCAGCTGGAAATTGGATGTGCAATATATACATTTACCTGGTAAATGTAGTCCAGTTTTTGCAGAAAGGCTACAGGGAGGTTCTGGTTATGCTTCTGTTCTCATTACTGATCTAAGATAAATGAAATAAAATGTAACGCATTTACGATTTAGTAGTCAAATCAACAATTTTTGCCAACCACACACACACACACATATACATGTTGAATACATTAGTATAGCTATATAAATGTGCTATCCAACTTACCTTGCATGAGCTTGAATGGTGAGAGCAATCTGTTGAACATATTAGAAATGTCAATGTCAGAAAATTGAATGAACATAGAATGATATTACTGATTTAAAATTTGATCAGGTAATATATTTTGGACTCTTCAATTATCAGCAATAAATGTTCGCAAGTATTGAGGCTGCCTAAACATACTCAGTAATGTTACTAGAATATATATATCACTATAGTTTAATAAGGAGTATATTCACATATGTTAATGTGGATGGATTAATAAATACGTCTTTCTACATCATGTTTTGGCCTCTCAGGGCTCAGGCAACTTATCATTCTGGGTTTAAATGAGTTCTGAGGCTGTCCAATCTAAGAAAACTCGTATTTACAGTATAGTGCAGACAGCAGGGAGGGTAACTTTAATGTTCGGTTAATTATGTCCTTATTACAATTTACTGCTATGCTTGGACAATTGTATTAGTAAAAAATCATCTTAAAGTTCACTGTAGATTATACTTCTCTGTAGATTATATTTAGAATGCAGCTCAGTTGTTTTAGACACAATTGTCGTTTGCTAATATGCTTATGCTAATCGGATCTTTAGCAAACTCACTCAAATAGCACTACCTGCATTCTCTTTAACCACCAAAACTGCAGACAGGAGCTCTATATCTTTCTGCAAACGAATCCAAATTGATCAATAAACAAATAATGTAACTTACCTTGTAAATATCACATCATTCTGTCTGAGGAAATGTTCGGTTGCTCTCATTTGCTCCACCCGCCAGGTTTGAATCAGAGAGCATGCGCATAGATTTACTGACTTTGTGAAGTAAGTTTTACTCGTGTATGTCCTTTTTTTGCATTATTATGAAACACTAAGTAAATATTACTTGGGTATATCTATTTGAATTTACTATTGTTTTTTAAGTACAATAAATTAAAAAGAAATATTAAGTAGCTTATTGAATTAAATGTGACATTTTGAAGTAAAAAGACAATATATGATTTATTTGTAAAATGTACTTGGATTATGCTCTCTTTATTTACCAGCCCCAAAAATCATTTTTACAGTAAACACACAACAAGAAATTCTGAAGATTTTTTGGTCGGAAATACCATCCGTTCACATCCATAGTAGGAACAAACAATACCGTTTATCTTCCTTTGTGTTTAACAGAACTCAAACAGGTTTGGAACAAGTGGAGGATTTAACTTTTAGGTGAACTTTCTCTTTATACATGGCTACTAATGGTGTATGAAGAACTATTTAGTCCAAGGGTCACCAAACTTGTTCCTAGAGGGCCGGTGTCCTGAAGATTTTAGCTCCAACCCTAATCAAACACACCTAATCGAGCAAGCTAATCAAGGTCTTACTAGGTGTACTTGAAACATCCAGGCAGGTGTGTTGAGGCAAGTTGGAGCTAAACTCAGCAGGGACACTGGCCCTCCAGGACCGAGATTGGTGATTCTTGATTTATTTTGTACAACTAAAACTCAACATTATTTACATTTAATCCACAGCAAATGGTGCTTGAAGCATTTGTAACAGTCTAGAGTGCTATTCTTTTTGCATAATGATAAATGCAAGGATGTAAACGTAAGTTGCATATGTGCTAACACTGTCTTTTTACAACAGAAAGGGAGGACGTGTGTTGTATTGTTCATCGAGATGTGCTAGTCTTCAATGCCACAACCTACATTTAAAAAGTTGTAAATGAAGTCGCATAAACCCTCTTCAGTTTGTTTATAGACCCCAATTCAGGAAACCTTACTCTAGATCACAGGTGTCAAATCCAGTCTCTGAAGAGCTGCAGCTCTGCTTAGTTTAGTTCCAACCCTGCTTCAACACACTTACCTGTAGGTTTCAAACAAGCCTGAAGGCCTCAATTAGTTTGATCAGGTGTGTTTAATTAGGGTTGGAACTAAACTGTGCAGAGCTGCGGCCCTTCAGGAACTGAGTTTGACGCCTGTGCTCTAGATCAAAATGCTTAATCTAGGTTAACTTTTGGTCATTTGATGGTAGATATTCAATTTGCGATTAAAAATGTGTGTTGTTGTTTTTTTGGAACGTGTAATCAATGGAGAACGTTCAACTCTGTTTTTTTTAGTTGACTTCTGAAATCACTCACCCACTGTTTAATTTGTTTTCATTGTTCAATCATTAACTTTCCTTCAGTTAATCTCTATTTTAGAGGTCGCCACAGTGGAATGAACCTCCAACTATTCCAGCATGTTTTAAACAGCGGAAACCCTTTCAGATGCAACCTAGTGCTATACCCTATCCACTTATAGTGCATGTCTTTGGACTGTGGGGGAAACTGGAGCACCCAGAGGAAACCCACACTAACTCGGGGTTCTCCATACAGAAATGCCAACTGGCCTAGCCAGGACTCAAACCAGCAACCTTCTTGCTGTGAGGCGACAGTGCTAAACACTGAGCCACCAAATGTTTGTTTTATTGAAGTTTTGCTATGAAGTTATGTTGATGGTTGTTTTTTTGTGTGTGTGTTAAATTTTGCTTTGTTAAAAATTTGTTTTGTTATGAAGATTTGTTGGAAATTAACTTTTTGTTTATGTCTTGTTTTGAGTTCAAGATTTTGTTTTATTAAGTTTTTGTTTACATTTGTTGAAGTTTTCTTTTCTTTTATTATGTTGAAGTTTTTTTTTTTAAGTTAAAGTTTTGTTCTTTTGAAGATTATTTGTTTTTAGTTATTTTTAGTTGTTGAAGTTTTTGATGTTATTACGTTAATTATCCACTAGTTGTAGATATTGTAAGTTAGAGAAACATTGTTCTGAAAGATTTTTTAACCATCAAATCAAGTCTCTTCAATCAAGAACTATTCGTTCCTTATTTTGTTGTCTTGAAAAATATATAATGGATAAAAAGAATATATATATACATATAGAAATAATGAAAGAAAAATGCCACGATAGTGTTATCAAGACTTTCAGAAAAAGAGGGAAAATATTGTGAGACTGATGACGGCAGCCAGAGGGGAAAATAACGTCAAATTTACTCTCAGCCACATAGACGCTGCATTACAAACACCTCGTATAAGCGGGAATTTGTTTTGTGTAATTTAATGCAAAGATAATATAATACATTCATAAATGCATATAAATGTTCATACGTTTAAAAAAAAAAATCTAAATATTAAAAACGTTTAAAGATGTAAGATTATGATGACCGTTAAACGTGTCAAAACGCGTCTTGTAAAAAGGATGCATTATTATTATTATTATTATTTTCATGTATTCATTATTTTCTTTTTGGCTTAGTCCCTTCATTAATCAGGGGTTAATACCACAGCGGAATGAACCGCCAACTTATCCAGCACGTTTTACACAGTGAATGCCCTTCCAACTGCAACCCAACACTGGGAAACACCCACACACTCTTGCATTCACACATATACACTACAGCCAATTTAGCTTATACCACGTCTTTGGACTTGTGGGGGAAACCAGAGCACCCGGTGGAAACCCACGTGAACCCATGCAAACTCCTCACAGAAATGCCAACTGACCCAGCCGAGGCTCGAACCCCTCTTGCTGTGAGGCGATCGTGCTACCCACTGCGCCACTGTGACATTATTATTATTATTATTATTATTATTATATTATTATTATTAAATCAGTAATTGCATATTTTATTAAGCCTTTCTATTAACATCTGATTTAAATGTTTATGACTGTTGTTTTAAACTCATGTCACCTGCTGCTCTTTGGTTTAATGTGCATTCGACATGATAGTGAGTGACCATTTATTACCTGGTCTGTTTTCCACAGATCAGCCACTGCGAGGTTGCTGTGGGAGACAATGCTGGTTGCTAAGCAAAAGGAGGCTGTGATAGAAGCAAGGAGACAACTGGTGGAAGCAGCCAGCAAAGAGAACCTGCCAATCAAGATGAGTCTGGGTAAGGCCAAGCCTGCATATAAAGATCACACACACAGAAAAACACACGAGCAGTGCTGATATTCAATAATACTGCATGTCATGATAATGAACATGTCTGATATTGTTATTGTTGTTTTATTATTTACTTTTAGAAAGACTTAAGAATTTGCCAATTGTTCACATTGATGATCATCACTGCACCAAATCCATGAAGACTTACAAGTCTATGTATTTTCAAATATAACCATTAATTTTACTCTGAGCTTGTTTGTTGTATGGATTATTAAGCAGGTGTGTTGGAGGTGGTTGAAGCTAAAATCTGAGTTGTGGTCCTTCAGGAATTGAGTTTGAGGTCACAGTTATTGACAGTTATACACAGTTATTGATAGTTAACACTATACAGTAAAGCTCTGTTTGTTAGCATTAGTTAAATAATCTCATGACGACTTGTAAAGCATTTATTGATCTAATGTTTAATAACTCATTAACATCAAAACATGTTACTTTTATATGTATTAAAGCTAATAACTAATCAAGGGTTTGATTTAAAACTAACTTTAATATAACTTCTATACCAAATGTAGCATGTTCTTACTGTTGATTCTAGTTAATGCATTAATAATGTTTACTAATTAGAGCTTATTGTAAAATGTCATCCATTCTACTTTTGATTATTTATTTTTTTTTGCAACTAGACTTCATTTATGTTTAAAACCAATACACAAAAATAAAAAAAATATTATTATAAATAACATTATTAGATTACAGTATACATGTTCTTCTTCTTCTTATTATTATTATTATTATTATTAATATATAGTTAAGTAGCCCTGTTTTGCATTCAATGTTAAATTCATCATCGTGATCATGTTAAAAGCTTCAGCAGTTACTACTATACAAGAAACCTTGATACTGTCATATTGCCATACATGAGACACTCAGAACTTTCTCATATATACCCATCCGCTATAGACATTACAAACATGCCAAAGGATTGTTGACGCATAGAAAGGGAAAATCTAGAAGCTTCAGAAATCCAGAGTTGGTGTTTAATTAGCAAAGGTAAATTTACCCTGAAACAACAGTGATGGGATGAACTTAAATTGCAGCCAGAATGAAAATTAGGCCTTCTGCCCAAACAATGAGCCTCCTGCGGCTTTAAAGATCCTTCTTTTGCTTAACTGGAGCTTTCTTCATGTCTTTTTGGTGTGTGCGTGAATGTGCATGTTTTTATGACATGTACTAAGGACATAAGTTTGTATAATGACACGGACATCTGTATTACCAGGGCAAGATGACATATGAAGATATTGACCCACCATGTCCCCTTTTTTCAATTATACGTTTTATATATATATATATATATATATATATATATATATATATATATATATATATATATATATATATATATATATATATATATATATATATATATATATATATGTATGTGTGTGCGTACGTGTTTTTGTGACATCAGGACACAAATCTGTATAATGACATAGGTATGACACAGGTATTACAAAAAGCAGGTAAAATATGAGGACATTGGTGACGTCCTCACTTCTCAAAAAGCTTATAAATCACACAGGATGAGTTTTTTCAAGGAGTAAAGCTGTACACTGTCTCCTGTGATGGTTGGGTTTAGGGGTAGGGTGGGGTGAGGGCAATATAATATACGGTTTGATCTGTATAAAATGAATGGAAGCCTATGTAATGTACCCAAAAAAACAAACGTGCGTGTGTGTGTGTGTGTGTGTGTGTGTGTAAATGCAAAAAGTTACCTTTAAGGGTTGGGTGTATGGTGCAGGCTTCCTTGAAAATGCTTGAATTTTAATGTAGTGTTTTCAGGCTTAGTAAAGTGCTTGAAACTGCATGACAATGTAATTGATTTGCTTTTAGAATAATTTATGCTACTGAATAGGTAATAATTAGTAACTATTGAAATAAAAATATATTTTTGCTTTTGAATTAAATTAAAAACTCTGGAGTCTGCACATGCAGTTCTATCTACACTGCTTTTTATCTACACCCTTTGAAATAAAAATAAATATACGTTTAAGATGAAAGATACATAAAGTACATATTTAAGATGGGGTAAATGACATGTAAGAGAGTAAAGGACAGTAATTCAATGTTGGGCTTGGGGCAAACAGCTATATTGTACTATACTACAGTATTCTATACTATACTATACTATACATTCATTAATTTTCCTTCGGCTTAATCCCTTATTAATCGGGTTTCTACAGCGGAATGAACCACCAATTATTCTGGCATGTGTGTATATGTAAATATATAATTTTTCACACTTGTAAAGTTCCTTTAAAGTTTGAAAATGCATGTGTTCGTGGTGCTGCAGAGTATTTTGTAACAAGACAAAGGTGTCTATTCAAAAACGACTTGCTAAAGATTTTACATCAAGAGCCATGAAAAACAGTGAACGAGTGAGAGAGAAAGAGAGAGGGAGATTGAGTTTTAAAGACAGAAGAGAAGAAAGGGGGAGAAGGAAGGATAGAGTTAGCAAGATTTAGTCTTTTTAAGTCAAAGATCCACAGCTCCCCCTTCAGACAGTAAGCAGCACTATACAAAACGCACATCTGGCCACTGAGGAAATAGGAACCTCATGTGGTCTCATATGCGCGCACACACACATGATCCAGAGGTGTTCTGCTGTTCGTAAGTTAAGCAATATAGTCTGGAATGAGGGGTATAAATACTCACAGGCATGAAAGATGTTCACTAAGTTCTTAAACACACAGACACAATACCTATAATCAGACTGAATAGTATGTTAAAGCTAAATAGGAGTAAAAGTTTGTGTGGAAAAAACTAAAGGTGACTGATTCTGCAGTTGATTTAGTTTTGCCTTTACCATTTGATACTTTTAACAGACATGTGTGCCGGTTTACCAGCAGTTCTATTATGATTGGTTTTTTAGCAATTATACAACAATTATCAGACAGTTAACAAACAATGTCACTAATAATGTTTTAGTTTTATAGCAGATTTTATTTTACAGTTTTGCCAACAGATTTGGTTGTAGTACAGCAGTTCTACTTCTCTAATCCTACCCAACATCTACAGTAAATCCAACTACTACTAATCCCAACTAACTACTCTATTTAATAGTTTGAAATTCTTAGTTAATGGGTTGTTAATAGCGAGAATTGTACCTTAAAATGCAGTATTGTTTTCGTCAGTCTAACAGCACACAGTTAACTTTGAATACGAATACCAAACACACACACACACACACACACACACACACACACACACACACACACACACACACACACACCCTAAGTGACAGGAGACCGCATATTGGACCGTAACCTCTAAATCAGAGATGCCCATGGTAACTTTTAATTTGGCCCACCATCCCATCTGACAAGAGAGGGAGAATGATGGGGATGGTTTTGAGATTTCATATTTAATGGAACCTTTTATTTGTTAGTTTAATTGTTAAGCTGCAAAAAAAGCTAACTGAAATTAAACGTTTAAATTTAAATGCTGTAGTTTAGTTTAAAATGTACATACATTCACCTGAGGAATAGAGGACAATGCAGAGGCTTTAGTGAGTGAATCAAGGCAAAGGCAGACTCTGCGTGCTTGACGAGTGTATTCAGCATTGAGCTTCACTGTGCTATAGACCATTTTGAGGGATGTAAACAAAAACACTGGTCCCAACGCATTTCCTGTTTTACATTTTTAATTTCTATAGCTTCCGAGAATCCAAAAAGAGTTTGTTATGAAAGCTTTTTTAACATTAAGTTATGATTGAATTGCCTTTTGTTAAAGTTATGAAATAGTTTGATAACAAGCAGGAAATATTCATGGGTCAGTAACATCACCACACTGAAATGGTCTATAAATGTGATTGTTTATGTTTTTATTGCAATAAGTTCTAATTTAAAAAGTTATACTGCATTAGTTGATACAATTCAAAGTGATGTTTTCAATTTATTTTTAAATATTAAGAAGTAAATTAGAAAATTAGCCATGTCAAATATTTTGGTATGTTTATCTTAAGCGCACGGCTTTCAATGATATTTGGTTTTTGGCCCTTTATACAAAAAAGTTTGGGCACCCCTGCTCTAAACTGACTCAAACACTCACTGCAGGTCATCTTGTTTATGGTGTGTCCAAAATAAGATGACCTTTTTGCTGTTTTTTATGTGTATTTGTTTGCCGAATTAACTGTCATTCTATAAAAAGCGAATGCCTTTCTGGTTAGTGTGACAACATCCACATCTGTCTCTGCATGTTTGCTTAGGACAGATTGAGAATAGCATGATGCCAATATGGGTTTGTATTGCTAAACACAGTCCTGATTCAACAACATGTGGGACAATTCTGTCAAAGCACACACACACACACACACACACACACACACACACACACACACACACACACACACACACACACACACACACACACACACACACACTTACAGTACAGAAACTTTAGCCAACCTTTCTCACTGGATCACAGTTATTTCCTGATCGCCAAGCCAACAGAACGTTTACAGTGCCAGAACAATCATACTGCGTATCAAACAGAACAAGCTGCACACTCACACACACACACATGCTGGATTTTTGCAATGCAGTCACAGCTGTTATAGATTTTGTTTTTGCTTCATCTCGTAGCATCAGATGCATTATTCTGATGGGCTGTTGTAAAATATGAGAGTGTGTGCTCTGGTGGTCTTTAGTTTGTGTGTGTGAACTCTGGTGGTCTTTTTGGCTGCATGTTTGAATGTGAATTTGCTTGTCTGCGTGTATGCACTGTGGGTCATTGGTTCCCTGTGTGTGTATATTCAGGCCTTATTTCATGGTCATGTGATAGTTAGTCCTCCAGGTTTTGGTTTGTCTGTAACTCTCTCTCTCTCTCTCTGTCTTTCTCTTTTCATGCTGTGGCACATTATGCTGAATGATTCTTTGGTATTTTGCTAGAGCTGTCTAAAGCTGACTCAATAGCCCTTTTCATCTTTGGATATTTCTGGAACAAAATTCATTTTCTCAACATTATTTTATGTGCTGGCAAAATCCGATTGGTCTTTCAAGACAGTTCCACCATTTTCCTTAACCCAGCCACCCACAGAATGTGGCCGTAGACATCAGAGGACTGCATTTCTCCTGATTCATTGCATACAAATGAGCTGGCAACGAGTTCATTATTGAGAAAAAGGCTTTATGGGGTTAGCGGTTCTGACTTTTTGGATTAGCCCAACTGTCTTTTTGTTTTAGAGGTTGTCAAACAGTTTTCGTATGCCTCTGCTCTCTGCCCTGCAGAGATTTTTTGGCAATTAGTTTGCAGTAGTTGGAGAAGATTCTAGACCCATAAACTAAAGCATATCCAGACTTGAATATTCAGATTTAACTGCAGTTCTGGAGGTCAGTGTCCACCTCACGCATATTTTTAAGTGCAAATATCTTAATTCTAGATGTCTTATTAGCATTTATGATTTCATCAAGTTCTCGTTTTAAATAGAATATTCAGAATTCTTACACTGTAAAAAATCTTGGTTGTCTTAAATTTTTAAGCTGAATCAAAATAAACTTATGAGTCCATTGAACTTATATTATGTTAAACTGTCTTAAACCTGCTTGTGTAACTTCTAAAATTAAGTTAGAACATCTTAGATAAATAAATTACAATGAACTAAACACATATGAAGAGTTCAGATGCAAAAACCTCTAAGTGCCGTCTGAAATTTCCATTGAAAATGAACATTTTTCTCAGCCTCCTTTGTTTATTTTGAGATATTTCACTTTAAAGACCAGGTAAAGGACTTATTCTTTCCCATAAAAGTGATGTTACTGAACATATACACAGGAGCCTGATAAAAATGCTCAATTTAGAGGAAACATTCAGATGGCATTTAGAGGTTTTTGCATCTAAACTCTTCATATGTTGTCATGACTAATTGATTATATAGTTTTTACACAGTGCATAAATGTAAATGATTTTCGAGCATAACAGTTACAAAATTCCAAAAGAATTGTGTGTTTGTGAAATTTGGGCTGTAAAGAGTTTGGAACCATCATGTGATTCTGTCATCTCAAGAAAATTACCCTCAGGAGAACTGCAGGGCTCTGTGCTTGGACCGCCAATGATTCAATCTTCTATCGCGTAACCGCCCTCTGGATGTCTGCCTGATTTTTGCTGTTGGTGCGTGGCTTGCTCTAGTAAGTTTCAGGCCAACTTTTATTCTGTGTGCACTCTTCTTGTCGTGTGTGTGTGTGTGTGCATTTGGCTGGGCTAAAGCAAACATTGGCTGCATTGGAGCACAGGATATACTCCCACATCTGGTCCTGGTTCATAGCATCAACATGGCGAAGTGGCTTTATGTGTGAATGTGAACCCAGCCCACCCCCCTCAGACCCTCAAAATTTGTGGGTCGAAATGATGCCTCCCCCCAACTACCACCCCTTTATTTCTCCTCCATTTTGCTTTTTGCTTTCCAACTTTTAGCTTCAGAAATTTAAACATCTGTTAATATACACTCACTGGCCGCTTTATTAGGTACACCTTAGTAGTACTGGGTTGGACCCTCTTTTGCCTTCAAAACTGCCTTAATTCTTTGTGGCATAACTTCAGCAAGTTACTGGAAATATTCCTCAGTGATTTTGCTCCATATTGACATGAAAGCATCATGCAGTTGCAGCAGATTTGTCAGCTGCATAACTACCATGATGCGAATCTCCCGTTCCACCACATCCCAAAGGTGCTCTATTGGATTAAGAACTGGTGACTGTGGAGGCCATTTGAGTACAGTGAATTCATTGTCATGTTCAAGAAACTGAGTCTGAGATGATTCACGCTATATATGGCACGTTATTCTGCTGGAAGTAGCCATCAGAAGATGGGTACACTACGGTCATAAAGAGATGGACATGGTCAGCCACAATACTCAGGTAGGCTGTGGCGTTGACATGATGCTCAATTGATTCTAACTGGCCCAAAGTGTGCCATGAAAATATCCCCCACACCATTACACCACCACCCCCTGCCTGAACCATTGATACAAGGAAGGATGGATTCATGCTTTCATGTTGTTGACATCGAAATCTGACCCTACCACCGTCGCAGCAGAAATCGAGATTCATCAGACCAGGCAACGTTTTTCCAATCTTCTATTGTCCAATTTTGGTGAGCCTGTGCACATTGTAGCCTCAGTTTCCTCTTCTTAGCTGACAGGAGTGGCACCCGGTGTGGTCTTCTGCTGCTTTAGCCCATCCGCCTCAAGGTTAAACATGTTGGGCACTCAAAGATGCTCTTCTGCATACCTCGGTTGTAGTGAGTGGTTATTTGAGTTACTGTTGCCTTTCTATCAGCTTGAACCAGTCTGGCCGTTCACCTCTGACCTCTGGCATCAACAAGGCATTTGTGCCCACAGAACTGCTACTCACTATATATTTTTCAGACCATTCTCTGTAAATCCTAGTGATGGTTGTGCATAAAAATCCCAGTAGATCAGCAGTTTCTAAAATACTCAGACCAGCCCGTCTGGCACCAACAACCATGGCACATTCAAAGTCTCTTAAATCACTTTTTTCCCCATTCTGATGCTCGGTTTACACTGCAGCAAATCATATTGACCATGTCTAAATGCCTAAATGCATTGAGTTGCTGCCATGTTATTGGCTGATCAGAAATTTGCCTTAATGAGCAGTTAGACAGGTGTACCTATAAAGGGTATATTGTAAACATAGATTGAATGTTTGCCCCAGGTAAAGCAGATAAATTGTTTATCACACTAACCAGTTAGTTAAAGGGGTTATGATGGATTGACTTGCCAGATATTTCAGGTCATGGTTTATTTTGGTGGTCCGCTATAGACACTTTATTGACTTTAAGTAACTTCATAGATGCTACAACATCAGAGTTTAACTGACTCAATGGATTCGAATTTTTAGACTTATGCATTATTATTTGTTGTTATTTGTAGAAGTTGACATAGTTGCAGATTTAGTCAGAGTTAATAATGTATCTTTTGGGGAGTTTCAAAATAAAGCGTTAGAAGATAGCAAGCAAATGCTCTACTAATACTTTAATGTCTGCTGGTTCACATGTAGTTTCGAAGTTACTTGTTGTCAACTGAAAGTCTCTGGAGGACCATCAATATAATGTGAAACTGAACTCTCTTTCCTGTCTTTGTAAGCACTCCTAAGAGAACCCCAAGGTCAGCGAGGATGTGTTTCTGTGTTGAAGTGTTTTCGGTTAAAACGTGCCAATGTAATAAATGAGCTCAGAAGAGGCTTGACCACATACAAACACTCTGAGTATGGGATACATCAGCCTCAATCACACATGCACTTATATTTTTGGCTTGTATCTCATACATGGGGTTGCATTACCAAGCAGTGTGTATATTATATCCATCATTCTCCCAGTCTCAACACACAGAGAGAAACTAAAGCATCCATGATGTGGTTTGGTTTGGTGGTGCATTTGAACAGCAGTGTGCATCCATAGTGGTCATTTTATGAAGGTAAAAATTCTCTCCCTCCCACAGTGTGTCTGTTTGGGTATTAATCTAAGTGAAACTCAATTCATTCTTGCTTTGACTAGCATTGGGATGTCCCAATAGTTATAATAATTCAGATCATGCAGGGAGTTTGGTTTTCTTGGTTTGTCTGATCTGACCCAAAAAGAAAATAATATATTTAGTCCCGGTTCGCTTAGCAGGCACACTGTCATATTTGAAATTCTGAACTTTACAGAGAGAGAAAAACAGAACACATTGATCGTTCAAAACAATGCTCTCTGCTGGGCTAATTACACTTGTTGTATGTGTGTCTTTGAAAGTATTTTTATCAGCTGAGAACTTGTGAAAAGCTTATAAAATGTGTAATGGAGTCAAAACTGTGCCAATAATCCTCTTCTCACACACACAAACAGAAAATCTGCTGCAAAAAGACATGTTTCCTGACACCTGGTTTTATCCAAACGTATGTCCATCCATCCATCCATACATCCATTTATCCAAACATCTGTCTATCCATCCATCCATCTATTTATCCAAACTTATCTCCATCCATCCATCCATCCATCCATTTATCCAAACTTATCTCCATCATCCATTCATCCATCCATCTATCCATTTATCCAAACTTATGTCCATCCATCCATTTATTCAAACTTATATCCATCCATCCATCCATCTATCCATTTATTCATACTTATGTCCATGCATCCATCTGTCTGTCCATCCATTTATCTAAACTTATGTCCATCATCCATTCATCCATCCATCTATCCATTTATCCAAACTTATGTCCATCCATCCATTTATTCAAACTTTTATCCATCCATCCATCCATCCATCCATCCATCCATCCATCCATCCATCTATCCATTTATTCATACTTATGTCCATCCATCCATCTGTCTGTCCATCCATTTATCTAAACTTATGTCCATCCATCCATTTATTCAAACGTTTATCCATCCATCCATCCATTTATCCAAACTTATGTCCATCCATCCATCCATCCATTTATTCATACTTATGTCCATCCATCCATCTGTCCGTCCATCCATTTATCTAAACTTATGTCCATCATCCATTCATCCATCCATCTATCCATTTATCCAAACTTATGTCCATCCATCCATTTATTCAAACTTTTATCCATCCATCCATCCATCCATCCATCCATCTATCCATTTATTCATACTTATGTCCATCCATCCATCTGTCTGTCCATCCATTTATCTAAACTTATGTCCATCCATCCATCCATCCATCCAAACTTAAGCCCGTCCATCCATCCAATAATCCTCTTCACACACACACAAAAACAAACAGAAATCTGCTGTAAGAAAACATGCTTCCTGACACCTGGTTTGAGTTGTAATAGGCAACATCTTGAAAAAGATGAGAAAAAACTTGACTTGAGAATGCAATCCTTTTTTTGGTTACACACAAAAAAAATTGATGCTTAAAACTGCTTATTTACGTATATCCATCCATCCATCCATTTATCCAAACTTGTGTCCGTCCATTCATCCATCCATTTATCCAAACTTATGTCCATCTATCCATCCAAACTTTTCTATCCATCCATTTATCCAAATGTCTGTCTATCCATTCATCCATCCATCCATCTATTTATCCAAACTTATCTCCATCCATCCATCCATCCATCCATCCATTTATTCAAACTTATGTCCATCCATCCATCTGTCTGTCCATCCATTTATCTAAACTTATGTCCATCCATCCATCCATTCATCCAATAATCCTCTTCTCACACACAAAAACAAACAGAAATCTGCTGTAAGAAAACATGCTTCCTGACACCTGGTTTCAGTTGTAATAGGCAACATCTTAAATAAGATGAGAAAAAAACTTGACTTGCGAATGCAATCCTTTTTTGGTTACACACTCAAAAAAAATTGATGCTTGTTCAAACTACTTATTTACGTATATCCATCCATCCATCCATCCATCCAAACGTCTATCCATCCATTTATCCAAACTTATCTCCATCAATCTATCCGTTTATTCAAACTTATGTCCATCAATCCATTTGTCTGTCCATCCATTTATCCAAACTTATGTCCATCCATCCATCCAATAATCCTCTTCTCACACACAAAAACAAACAGAAATCTACTGTAAAAAAACATGCTTCCTGACACCTGGTTTGAATTGTAATAGGCAACATCTTAAATAAGATGAGAAAAAAAACTTGACTTGAATACAAATCCTTTTTTGGTTACACACTCAAAAAAAAAACATTGATGCTTGTTCAAACTACTTATTTAAAATGAGCTGAAACAACACAATTGTTGAGATTTTTGGTGGGGGACAACAAAATTGTTTTATTTTAAAGTTTATTAATTTGTTAACTTAATTGATTTGTGTTGTGACAACATGAATGAATTGTGTGGAGCCCTCGGTTTTTTACAGTGCATCTTGTGACATCATGTTTAGATCTTTGGTACATGTTGCATTCATGTTGCAGTTGAACTACACCAAACTTCATCTGCAATCGGGTCGAAACCCACCATTTCAGTGGTCTTGGTCTTCTTGTTTGATTTGTTTAACATAGATGTGAATCACTCTGAGCCAATTGTGAAAATGAGCTGGTTCAACAGAATGAATCATTCACAACCTTTAGATAGTTCACTCACTAGTGTGTGCATGCACTTAGAATGATGTTGAGTCATTTCCTAGTGTTGTGGAGTGGTGTTATAAGCTTGAGTTAGACACACACTGATAAGACTGTTGTACAAGATGACTTGTGTTTACATTTACAACAGTGTGTACCCAGTAAATTAGTGTGCTTTTAATGGATTTCCTTTGATCGGGACTGATGATCATTTTCTCTAAAGTTCCAAAAAAGTTTGACATCAAAGATACAATTGAAGTTAAACACTGAATTAAGAATGATTAAATGATGTTTCTGTGAAACTTCTGAATCCAGAGAGCCAGAATGAGATGCTTATGTCTCTCTCTCACAAACTCACTCTGTCTTTTTTTTTCTCAGGCCGAGTTACAGCTGAACAGCTCTGTTCATATGTGCAGTTGTTTCGAGACAGTTGGGGGGCTCTGGAGAGTCACAGTGGGGTCCTACAGCTGGGACTGGCTGCTGCTCAAGCGCTTCGTCATCCTGCTCTCCAGCGCTGGGATGCCTGCCTTGCTTTTGAGAGACTTCTCCTGCAGGTTAGCCAATCATACAGTGCACTGATCTGTCAATAACAGGCTGTAGAGTTCTGATTTATAACATCCTGATGCAATGTACTAGATATCTCTACTGTGAGAGTTGTGAGGGATTTCTGTAGGTCATTTTTTTTTACACTCCTTCTCTTCGTCTAGTGCATGCTATTCAGATGTCCATGGCTTTAAAGGACAATCAATATTTGTCAAATTGGCATCTTAAATCTCAGAAGGTCATCACAAATCATGTTAAATCAGTTAAATGCCCTGAAGTATCCATTGATTTTGAAGCAGGATAATCTATTGATTGTTCATACATATATTTGTTCTGAGGCAGTAATTCTGTAAAATTCCTGGAAGCTTAATGGATTTAAAAGGAGTGTATCCAGACATCCTTCTGTTTGTTGAACCATCCATTATTTCATCCGTCTGTCCATTTATCCATCCATTTGTCTAACCACCCATTCATCATTACACATTTAATTCATGCATTTAGCTCTCCATCCATCTATATATCCAGCCAGTCCTATCAATTATTCTGTTCATCTTGCTATCAATCCATCACCTGTCAATCCTTTCATCTAAAACTGTCCACCGGCTCATTCATCCACTCATCCATCATTACATATTTAATTCATTCATCCTGCTCTCCATCCATATATTCATCCACACTGTATATCCAGCCAATCCTGTCCATTATTCTGTCCATCCTTCTATCCATCCATTATTCATCTATCCATTCATCTAAAACTGTTTACCGATACACCCAGCCATCCATCCACCTAGCCAATCCTATCCAATATTCTGTCCATCCATTACCCATCAATCCATTCATCAAAACTATTCACCCACTCATCCAACCAACCAACCATTAAACCAATCCCATTGATTTAACCAGACAACACATCCACCCACCCCATTAATTCATTAATCTGCAATATTAATTCATTCAAACTCTCATCTTTGTTGCTTTATCCATCAGTTCATTCATCTATTTGACCATCCATCAATGCAACTAAGCATATCCATCAATCCATGTAAAAACTGACATCTGTCCATCCATCCATCCATTCATCCAAACTTGTCTATCCATCCATCCATCCAAACTTGTGTCCATTCGTCCATCATCCATCCATCCATCCAGACTTGTCCATCCATCCATCCATTCATCCATCCATTTATCCAAACTTATGTCCATCCATTAATCCATTCATTTATGTAAACTTATGTCCATCCATCCATCCATTTATCCAAATTTATCTCCATCCATCCATTTATCCAAACTTAGTTCCATCCATCCATCCGTCCGTCCGTCCATCCATTAATCCGTCCATCTATCCATCCATCCATCCATCTATCTAAGCTTATGTCCATCCATCAATCCATCCATCTATCTGTCAATCCATGGATGGATGGATGGGCATAAGTTTGGATAAATGGATGGATGGACATAAGTTTTGATAAATGGATCCATCCATCCAAACGTATATCAATCTATCCATCCATCCATCCATCCATCCATCCATTTATCCAAACTTATGCCCATCCATTTATCCAAACTTATGTCCATCCATACATCCCTCCATTTATCCAAACTTATGTCCATCTATCCATCCATTTATCCAAACTTATATCCGTCCGTCCGTCCATCTATCCATCCATCCAACCATCCATCCATCCGTCCATCCAAACTTATGTTCATCTATCCATCTAAACTTATGTCCGTCCATCCATCCATCCATCCATCCATCCATCCATCCAAACTTATGTCCATCCATCCAAACTTATATCCATCCATCCATCCAAACTTATGTCCATCCATCCAAACTTATATCCATCCGTCCATCCATCCATCCATCCATCCATCCATCCATCCATCCATCCATCCATCCATCCATCCATCCATCCATCCATCCATCCATCCATCCATCCATCCATCCATCCATCCATCCATCCATCCATCCATCCATCCATCCATCCATCCATCCATCCATCCATCCAAACTTATGTGTATCCATCTATCCATCCTTTAATACATCCATTTATCTATATAGCCACCTATCCAGTACCTTTCTGTTCATCCATCTATGGTCAGCTAATCATGAACCGTCTTTATTAGTTTGAGTTACAAAGGATTATTATTGATTTTGGCATCAAAGTTACATTATTTTGAAAATCATAATGGCAGTTAATATTCATATTATTGTAACTAACTCAAATACATTTTAACAAAGCATTTATTCTTAACGTAATGTGTCCTGGTCACTTTTAACTTGGCTGTTTTGTTTTTCTGTTTGTACTGTGCTCTGTATAGTTTACTTTAGTGTCTGCAGGTGCAGTGAGTGAGTGAGTAAACAGTTTAAACAGCCTAACTGGCCACAGCTCTCAGTAAACACCCTCTGTTTGGCTTTGGGGAAAAACAGAGAGATTCTTTAAGCTTCACTAAAGTTTGGATCACATTGCTCCAGTGGGTTGTTTAGCTCTCCGAAGATGCAGAAGTGAAAGGAAATGCTTTCACTGAGGCCCGTCTGGGGCGGATACACGCGTGTGCATCACATCACAGGTCAAGGGTCAAATATGTTGAGGACAGAGGGAGTAAGGGAGACGTGGGTAGAGAGAAAGGACAGAGACCTTAATAGGAAATGTGGAAGAAATGCAAGCCAATAGAGAGAAGAAAAGCCAAGTTCTTCAGAGAGATTTTTGGGGGAAAGGGTTTTATTGAAGGGTTAACTTAACCACTCTAGAACATGCTGAAAAGGCGTTCCAGACTAATATCCTCTTGCTCCTCCATTATTAGTTTTCACAGACTGTTTTTGATGGACTTTCTGGTTCCTGTGGCTGTAAAGAAATCAGCGGGAAAGCTCAACCCATAGGAACTCATTAAAACAAATCAGGAAAAAACACGAGGCAGAAGCAGGCCAGACCAGCCGCATCAGCCAAACCGCCAAACAGCTAAACAGCAATCAGCACACAAGCGTGTAAACCTTCAGCTCTCTAGTGGGCATCCTTACTCTAGGGGGAAAATAGAGGAAAGGTGTTTACTAACATGTAAAACATTATGCTAATCACTTGTTTGTGTCCAAGCTGTATAAAATAAGAACAGCACTTCTGATGACTTTTAATAAAGAACTGAAATATAAAATATAATAAGAAAAAAGTTATTGACAGTGTTGGGGAGTAACTAGTTACATGTAACGGCATTATGTCACTTAATTACAAAATAAATGTAAAAAATGTGTAATTAAATTACAGTTACTTATGAAAATGTTAAAGATTACAAATGGGGTTACATCTAAAAATGTTCTTTACAAGTAGTGTCGCTACTAGCTTAACTACATTTTCAATTAAATTCCATTCACCTTCATTTGTATAGCGCTTTTACAATGTAGATTGTGTCAAAGCAGCTTCACATAGAAGATTATAGTAAATTGAAACAGTGTCAGTCCAGTTTTCAGTGTTTAAGTTCAGTTCAGTTTAGCTCAGTTCAGTGTGGTTTATTCACTACTGAGAGTCCAAACAGAGCAAATCCATCGATGCGCAGCTCTACAGATCCCAAACCTTGAGAAAACCAGGCTCAGTTGGGCACAACCATTTGTCCTATGGCCAAACGTCTTGTGCAGAGCTGCAGTCTAGGCGCCGGACGCGGAGAATGCTGGACCTCAGTGAAGACTCGCCTGTCGCTGGAGCGTCACTGGAATTCTTATGCTCTCCACTCCTCCATGATAACCACAGCAGCTGCTCAGGATACAGCCTGGTCCAGCATTATGAAAACCTTGGGATCATCTCGTTGCTGGTCATGGATCGAATCAGTGGCGCTGCTGAGGACCTCGGGATGAGTATCCCCAGGTGGAAATAGAGAATAAAGAGAATAATTAGCGTAGCTGCTGTTCATAGGGTATATAAATGAGATGCAAAAACCTGCGTGGGGCACATTCATGTAACATTCATGTATTCATGCCGCTAAGTGATGCACTGAGTGTATGCTTTGCTAAAAAGATAGGTCTTTAATCTAGTTTTGAACTGCGAGAGTGTGTCTGAGCCTCGAGCATTATCAGGAAGGCTATTCCAGTGTTTAGGAGCCATAAATGAGAAGGCTCGACCTCCTTTACTCGACTTTGCTATTCTAGGTACTACCAGAAGCCCTGAGTTTTGAGATCTTAAGGAGCGGGTTGGATTATAGCGAGACAGAAGGTTGGTTAGATAAACGGGAGCTAGATTATTTAAAGCTTTATAGGTAAGAAGCAATATTTTAAAATCAATACGGAACTTAACAGGCAGCCTGTGTAAGGAGGATAAAATTGGGGTGATATGATCATGTTTTCTAGAACTGGTAAGAATCAGAATCAGAAAGAGCAGAAAAAGTTAAATTGCTGTCTAATATGACACCCAGATCTTTTATAGTAGAGCTAATGCTAACTTTGTATCCCTCTAGTTGCAGGTTGAGTTGGTAAATCTGCTGTGTTCAGGATTTAGGCCCAATAAGTAATAATTCTGTTTTGTCTGAGTTTAAGAGAAGAAAATTGTTGGTCATCCAGTCTTTAACATCTTTGATACACTCGGTTAGCTTAGACAGTTCAGACATCTCATCAGGTTTAGTTGAAATATATAATTGAGTGTCATCTGCATAGCAGTGAAAGCTGATCCTTTCAAATAATGAGTCTTTATACAATAGTCTTCTAATAATGTCTCCCAGGGGTAGCATGTATATTGTAAACAGCAAAGGGCCTAAAACTGATCCTTGAGGCACCCCATACTTTACTGGCCTGACTTGTGAAAGCTGTCGATTGATATTCACAAACTGGTAGCTGTCAGCTAAGTATGACCTAAACCATTGTAGGGCCTGTCCCTGGACACCTGTAGAATTTAAGCGATTAATGAGGATATTGTGGTCAATGGTGTCAAAAGCAGCACTAAGATCGAGTAAAACTAATAGTGAGATGCACCCTTGGTCAGCAGCTAAGAGTAAATCATTGGTTATTTTCACTAATGCGGTTTTTGTACTGTGATGAGCCCTGAAACATGACTGTAACACTTCAAAAACATTGTTCATCTGCAGAAAGGAGTATAATTGGGCAGAAACTACTTTTTCTAGTATTTTAGACATAAATGGAAGATTTGAAATAGGCCTATAATTAGCTAGGTTGCTGGGGTCGAGTTGTGGTTTCTTAATAATAGGCTTAATAACAGCTAGCTTTTAAGGAATTGGAACATGGCCTAAAGATAAAGAAGAGTTGATAACGTTAAGAAGAGGTTCTCCTATTACAGATAGCAATTCTTTCAGTAATTTCGTTGCAATTGGGTCTAACATACACGTAGCTGGTTTAAAACTATTTATAACTTTATCTAGCTCTTCCTGTTCTATGATTTTGAAGCACTGTATGTTATTTTAATTCAGTGGAATGTTTACTGGATATGAAGTATAAGGCGGTGCAGAAAGTTTAACATCTTCTATTTTCTGTCTAAAGCGTTCTATTTTATCACAGAAAAAAAAAAAATTATGAAGTCATCACTACTAATTTGTGGTGGCACATTTTGTTCCAAAGATGACCTATTATTTGTTAATTTGGAAATGGTGCTAAATAAAAATCTAGTAGCATTTCTCAGTAGCATGGCGGCAGCGTCGCTACTTTCTAAATCCATTGGATTTTCAGTAGCGAAGCTATTTTATTAGTCAAGTAGCACAGTAGTGTCCACACAAGCTACATTTACCGATCGCAGATCAATAAGTGACTGCACCACCATTCACTGAGCTGTGAAACCGGTGTCTTGCCAATGAAAGTAAATCCATGATGGTGAGAATGACAATTTCGTAAATGTAAATGTTTCTATTTCAAATATGTGTGTTGTTGTTGTTTTTATTTTTACATCTTCTGTTTCTCAAAAACATAGGTATCACTGTTTCCACTACATTGAGCAACAGGTATAGTTTTCAAGAGTAATGATTACATTAAGTGTTTCTTAAAGGGGTGGTCCACTACGATATCATATTTTAAACTTTAGTTGATGTGTAATATAGCTGTGTGCACATAAACAACATCTCTGAATGTAATATGCTCAAAGTTCAATGCAAAGGGAGACATTGTCTTTTACAGAGTTAGCTTAGCAAAGCCTACAACGAACGAAGTTTGGGGACTATAAAAATACATCCAGGCTAGTGAGATCCCAAGCGCTTCAGGTTACATACTTCACCATGCGCACACAACCTGCGCAGCAACAGGGCATGACCAGAGGTGCTGTAGTGCTGTGAAGTACCAGAGAAAGCTTAAATGCCATCCAAACTCTGCTATTTCCACAGAGTTTGTTTTGTTTCTGTATGGGCTTCCAAAGGACACGACACAGAGAGAAGTGCTTACAGTTTAATCTTAATCATGTTCCAGAAAATTATTAAAAATATATAGCTAGCATTTGACAAAGGACAGTTTCCAGAATCTCTCCCATCTCAGTTCTGGATTCAGCTAAAAACTCCTCCAACTGACAAAGCTGTAGATTGTGAGCCACAACCTGTAGGTATTTTTATTTGTTAAAATTGATCTATTACATGCACAGTTTCTAGCATTAACGGTATGTTGTAGCGAGGACGTAAACAAGGACGTAAACAATAGGAAATGTTTGGCACCGCTAACAATTTAGCTACAAATTCATATTTATCTGTCAAACCCCTGTAAACACCCAGTCTTCAGCAGCGCTGCAGTGTCTCTCTATGTGATGCTTTCCCTGCGTTCTACATCTCAAATAAGAAACTCACAAAATATATGTGAATGTTTCATATTACTTACCCAATCTTATTCCGAATAAATGTGAAAGACACTGGTCAGACTTTATCTTAGAGAGCAGGTGTGAGGTCCAGCTGTGTCCTCTTCATTTTATGACTGATTCAGGCACAAACTGATACGGCTAACAGCTACTCTGACTGAGTGTTTAAACAGAGCAAAAGCAATGTCTTATAGGAGCACATTATGTTAGCTGACCAATCAGAGCCTCTTGAGGGCGGGCCTTTCAGAGGAACTAGGAAATATGACAGTTGTTTTCATATTAGCTGAGCAGTAGTATATAATCAAAGTAAGATCTATGGAAAAATAACTTGATTTTATAGAAATGAAGCATGAGCACACATTGCTTTGCATCTTATAAACACATCCAAGCCTTAAAAAATACACTCTGGAACACATCTTTAAAGCACAAAATCAGCATTTTAGACTGATGTCTTAAGGATTTTGAGACTCTAACAATGGCACTGAATTTTGCTGGAATAAATTATGTTAATGACTGCTATCTGAATATATTTTATGAAACCCTGAATGGATCGTTGTCTCTTGAAGTTTGGAAGCATGGTTGTCTTTGTGTGACCCAGCCTGTGTGCTTGTTTTATCCCAAGTTAATATTCAGTAATTATAAGGCTCTCTATGGGACATCAAATATCTGCATTCAGCCTTGAGCGTATCTTGTTAGTTTCTGTTTGCACTCTAAACACCGGCTGTAACAGGATCCCTGACTTTCCCAAGGTAATAAATAAAATGAGCCCTTTTTCCTCCTCCTCACTCTCTCCCCTTGTTTATTATATTTTGTTTTATTTTCCATTTGTTATTTTTTTCCCCCTCCAATATTTGCATGCTGGATTTCTGAAACCAGAGGCTGAAATTGTGTTATTGAAAACACTGGCATAAGACAGGCTTATTCTTCAGCTCTGCGGTTACCTCTCTCACCCTCCTGGGGCGAAGTTCGGGAAAGCTGGACCGTGTTAATAAAGGCACCCGTCCAGGAAGGCCTCACCCTACTGCACTCAGTCTATAGCTCTGTTCTGAAAACTAGATGACCTTAACCATCATAGATGCTCATTAGTCATAAGTTAAATATCGCATCACTCTCTCTGCATTAGCAGCAACACTAAAATAGTTCTCCTCGCAGTTCATTTTGAGTTCCTTTTGTGTAGTATTGAAGCACGTATATTGTACACTTTTCTCAAAGTTGATTACAGTAGAGTTTGATGTTAGCTTGTTGCTAAGCTAACAACAAGGTAATCGTCTAATGAATGTAATTCAATATGTAATTATAAAAATAATCTTAACATTTTTCTTCATAATCTTAAAATATATTTGAACAATTTTTTCATATTCCAGTTCTATTTAAAGGTAAATGTTCATAGAATTTCTGTGTGGAGTTTGCATGTTCTCCCTGAGTTGGCATGGGTTTGCCCATGGCATGTTGGCATGGGTTTGTGTTGGCCAGGAGCTCCGGTTTCCCCCACATTCCAAAGACATGCGCTATGTGAATTGCGTAAGCTAAATTGTCCATAGTGTATGAGTGTGAATGAGTGTGTATGGGTGTTTCCCGGTGATGGGTTGCAGTTGGAAGGGCATCCGTTGCGTAAAACATATGCTGGATAAGTTGGCGGTTCATTCCGCTGTGGCGACCCCAGATTAATAAAGGGACTAAGCCGAAAAGAAAATGAATGAATGAATTATACAATAAGCCTATTTTGTGCATATTAGGTTCTCTTTAAAACTTTCAAAAGAAATTGGTGTAAGCTTGTTGCTAAACTGATGACAATAAAAATGTAAACAAATAATGTCCAAAATTGTGTCAAGTAGTACTTTAAAGTATTTTTGATGTAAAACTGTTAATGATTGAACTGTAGGTACTTTTTGCATTTAATTTTAATAGATTTTCAAAAGTTCACACTTAGATAATGCTCGACGATGATAGCAGGTTTGGCATGCTGTCCCTGGAGAGAACCCAGAGCTCGGAGATAGATGAGCCCAAGGTTCCCGCCTGGTCAATGAGCATTAGGAGGGATACGAGTTCAGGTATTTCTCGAGAGCCCCCCCAGGTCTTTTTTTTTTTTTTTACCTGTACTTTGGTTAATATGGTGGTTCTATAAGAATTGATTCAGTATGTATGCGTTGTGTATGTGCTTGTGACTGTTATTACAATTTGCTTATGTACATGTTTTTAGACTGAGGGAGGAAACCAGAGTACCCGGGGAAAAACCACACGAACACGGGGAGAACATGCAAACTCTGCGCAGAGAGTACCGACCGGCTCAATTAGAACTTGAGCCTTTGGCCCTCCCGCTGCGAGGCAGCAGCGCCAGCCACTGAGCCGCTGTGTCGCCCGATCATAGAATTGAGGAGCGATAAGAAAAGGGTAGAGGGGGGTTTCCAAAACAAAGATAGGGAATGAAGTTTAGGCAGGCTATTTATAGTAATTTTGGAATTATTCAATAGGCTAGCTAACAATTAGCGATAAGGATCAGCTGTAGTCGATCGTATCAAGTGCTCCTCTTGAAATTAGTTTGTGAAACTTCACTTGGTGTTAGTCCGCTACTAAGCTAATTGCGTAATCCTCGAATGAGAATAGAAATAGTTAACAGTCCATTAAATGATTAATTCATATATTTTGATCATCACTTCTCTCTCATTGGTCATCATATTTACTTTAGCCTCTGTCAAAAGTTTTATTATTTTCTATATGTACATTTGAAGTCAAATTTATTAGCCCTCCTGTGATAGTGATAGACATAATAGTTCATTTATTTATTCATTTTCCTTCGGCTTAGTCCCTTATTTATCAGGGGTCACCTCAGCGGAATGAACCACCAACTATTCCAGCATATGTTTTATGCAGCGGATGCCCTTTCAGCTGCAACCCAGTACTGGGAAACACCCAAACACTCTCGCATTTACACACTATGGCCAATTTAGTTCATCCAATTCACCTATAGCACATGTCTTTGGACTGTGGGGGAAAGCACCTAGAGGAAACCCATGCAAACAGGGTAGAACATGCAAACTCCACACAGAAATGACAACTGGCCCAGCCCGGACTCGAACCAGCGACCTTCTTGATGTGAGGCGACAGTGCTAACCACTCAGCCACTGTGCCACCAACATACTAGTTTTAATGACTAATTATTTTTGATTTTACTAGTTATTTAGTAAAATACTAGTATTGCGCTTTAAGGCAATTGATTAAAAAATAATTTCTTAACTGAATTAATAAATACTGACCTTAAAAATATTTTAAATATTATATTTTTAATTAAAAACTGTTTTTATTTTAGCCAAACTAAAACAAATAAACATTTTTTTTTATTAAATGATACAGATACAGTAAAATTGCTTGCTCCATCAAATATTAAATATTTAAAAAAAGAATAAAATATCCACAGTAGCACTAATAATTTTGCCTTCAGATGTATGTGTTTATTTATTTAATTTCAGTATTCCTCGTCTATCCTGAATGCAGTGGTGAATTCACAAGCTGACCATTACTTTTTTTAAAAACAGCAGCTGCCGGGTGACCGTGTCCTTGCTGAAGCGGTGGCCTTGACAGTGCCTAATGACAGCACTGTGCTCTGATTTGTTTACTATGGCTGAGAGTTTTGACAGGTTGGGTTTCTTTGGCTTCTGCTGTCTCACTAAGATGTTTTTTAGAGTGCAGCTTAAAGTTAATAAGCTGACACAGAGATGAGGAAAGGTGGGCACCGTGCCCTCGGGTCTGGTATGGATGGTGTGCAGCTCTTGCAGCGGAATGTGAAAGTGTGTTTGCTGGAGAGCGTGTTGTGGTCAAGGAAAGCTGTCAACAAGTACTCTCTTTCACCCATTCCCGTTACCTCACAGTTCAGCATACAGAGTGCGGAATTATATTCATACCAAGTGACTGCTTTTTTTTAAAACACTCCCATTATGTTGTCAAACTAGTTTTTATTTAAATAAACTCTGGATTTATTTAACATTATTGAATTATTTAATTGTGAGTGGCTTGGCCATAAATAAGTCTCCGTCATTATGTACAGGCATTGTAAGGGTTGTCAGGTTATTGCTTGAGGGTTCTGGCTCAAATAAAGTAATAAGAATTCTCTGAAAATGTCAACTTTGTGAGAGTACATGTGGAGGCACTGTTTATATGCCATTTTTTGTACTTTAACATTTGTTGATATGTCACTATATTCCCATGTAATTAATAAATTAACATTTGTTAGATGTAAACTAGCCAGTAGAGGCACTGCTGGAATTAATTATTCAAATAAAAGCAATTAAAAGCTCCAGCAATCAATTGCCTAGGAACACCATCCCAACTGTGAAGTATGGGGGCGGCAGCATCATGTTGTGGGGCTGTTTTGTTGCAGAAGGGACTGGTCCACTTCACAGCATTGATGACATCATAAAGAAAGAACATTATGTAGAAATACTAAAACAACATCCAAGACATCAGCCAGGAAATTAAAATTTGGCCACAAATAGGTCTTCCAGACAGACCATGACCTGAAGCATACTGCCAAATTAGTTAAAATGTGCTTTAAGGACAACAGATTGAATGTTTTGGAGTGGCCATCACAAAGCCCTGAACTCAATCCTATAGAAAATTTGTGGGCAGAGTTGAAAAAGCTTGCTGTTCAAATCAGCACCGTTTCATTCTTCTGAAATTAAAACATTTATCGATAACTATAAAAATGGTTGTGGCATCGGTGCAACATCTAACAAAATGAAATCCCTCTGGCCAGATATTTAAAATTTATTTCGTAATACAAATTAAATGACTAATTTACTTTAACGTGGACATACTGACAGGCGACGAATGTTGAAACAAAAGACCCTTGGAAATCTGATCACAAGATCTTGCAAGAGATGCATGTTATTCACAGTAGTAAACATCAAGTCTTGTTTGATGATCGGGTTACCTGAGATGGATGTAAACGGTTTGTAAGTGTGATTAGTAATAGTGATGCCGGTCTTAGATGTATGTGTAGTGTAAGATGTTGTAGGTGCTCAGTGTTGCTGAGGTCTCTCAGAGGGCAGTGGTGCGGGTGACTGACTGAAGATCTGATTAATTGTGTGGTAAACGTGCTCCTAATACAGCAGTGGTGGACCTGTGACCTTTGGCTTCCTCCACCCCTCACACTATCAGAGCTTCATCCTGCTTGAGCTCAGCTTGAGGCCTGTTTACTGATCAGAACTCTACACAGACTTCTGCTCTGATCTCTGTCTTTTACTCAGACGTAAAGCTTCTCCGTCTGGTTATTCTCAATATGTGGCTTAAGATTACGTGGTAATGATGATGTACTGTATAGTCTGAGAGATGTTCTGTGCTCACAGATGGAGCTGAGTATACAGTACAGTGCTCAGCATAATTGAGCACACCCCATTTTGAAAATGAATATTTTTATCTATTTTTCAGTGAATATAGGCAATGTAATTTGGTGCATTTAAACAAAAAGCTTTATTAAACAGATATATTTATTAAAATTATATTTTAGCCACCAAACATATTTAGAAATTGAAAGATAATACAATTAAATTCAGGCAAAATATTGCAAATTACAACCTACAAAATTTCAAAAACATTTTTTTATTTTTTTGCTTCTCTCTAACAAATAAATGTGGGTGTACTAGTTTTTTGACCATTATCATAAGTTATTTTGTTAGATAAGCTCCAGATTTGGCTTCAGTACTGACTAATTATGTACATGCACAAATATAATATTGTATAGCTTCCTATTAAAATATGAATTTAAAAGATAGATTTGTGAGGGGTGTACTTATATGCTGAGCACTGTATTTTGCATATAAAATTGCATAGTTTATACACTTAAGTGTAATATATTACTGTTTTGAATCATTCTTTATTATTCTAATTGCATATGAGTCAAAGATGAAAAGGTTTCAGTCATAAAAACATCAATGTGTCCTGTTTAATTGTATTATTTTTGGGGGGAGTAAAATATATGCTTGGCTTAAAGAAGAAACTCTAAAATGTCATTCAGTGTCAGTCAGAAGTTTATAGCAAAATCTCTTGTTTGGTGGGTACATTTAGAACAAGAATCATTTGATGACAATAAAAGACACTATTCAGTAATCAAAGCACAGCTTACATAAAAATAATTGCAATTTTTAATCATTATGTTTTGCCAACCACTTTCAAACTACTAAGTTTAGCCTAGTTGTCAGCAAGAAGCTTTAAACCATTTAATATTTATGAGTGATAAGTCAACAAAATGGCTTTTATTTCACTCATAATTTAATATTTTATTTACAAAGAAGATCATCAAAGCAAGTCAAATAGATCATTTTCATAAAATCCCTTTTAAAACAACACCAAAAGGACCTAATTGACAGAATTATTAACAGGTTTTTTTTTTCTTCTGTGAATAAAATGAAAATAAGTATTTTAATAATCATGTAACAGATCTGTAAAGTGTCAGCTTTAGTGTTTCAGATTAGGGGCCCTATCATACACCCGGCACAATATGGTGCAAGATGTGTTTAGTGGGATTTGTTGATATTTTCAGACCAGCGCAACCCTAATTTTCACATTTTGCGCCATGTTATTTAAATGGTAAATTCATTTGCGTTACTTTGTGAACTCATGGATGTGCCGGTCTATAAAGGAGGTGTGTTAAATACAAACTGTATTTTTCTGTCTTTAAAGGGTCACAAAACACCAGCTTTTTGAGCTGTTGACAATCATATATGTGTCCCCAGCTGCTATAAACACTTTTAGGACACACATATTTCACAAAAAAGTGAAAATTGGATGTTTTTGCGTTTTTTGAGCTAATTCGTTCTTCCAGTTTGAAACTAATTTTTGAAAAGACTGTTTTACCTGTTATAGTGTTCAGACGATAGAGAGACGCCACGTTGTGTTGCTAAAACAAGTCAAAGAATGAGAATTTGGAGACATGGGTCGTTAGTGTTGCATTTATTATTGTGCTGCGTTTATTATTGTGCTGCAACGAAGGTTTTGTTTTTATTTCCCCGCTATGAGAGCGCAGCTGGACTCACGTGTGGAATACAGTGCACGCGACAGAATGCGTTTGTAAGGAACATTTTTTACCCGAGAGCTTTTCACATCTGGAAATTGTGAAATCCGGATTTGCCGCTCGTCTCCTTTTAAAAAAAGACACGGTTCCAGTTTGTATTGATTGTCCTGTGTCTACAGATTTGGTAAGTGTGTGTGAGAGCAGTGCCCTTTGTTTGTTCATTCAGATGGCAAAGTTACTTCGCATCATCAGCAGTGCTCTTTCAGTTTTTAAAGACATGCCATAGTCAAAATGATTTAGTTACTGAGTACAGTATGTTAATATCACTGCAATATTATAGTACAATATTATAGAATGAAAGATCCCATGTGAATGCTGCTCTCCGAATGTAAACATGTAGACACCACAATCAAACTTTAACTTTCGTGTAGAATTTTCGCCGCATTTTGTGACAGGATAGTCTATACACACATGACTTTCTGACGCAACCTACCGAGTGCATCTAAGTTACCGAGAAATTTCTCCCATTCGCCGTGCGGTTACAAACATTCCATTAAAACTCCACTCTCCAGCAGTTCCTCGCTTTCAATATCTTGTTTGTCATGGGGGACATGCAGGAATGTTCCTGAATAAAAAGTGAAAGTGCCAAACTGCAGTTAAAATTGACAAATTAATAATTTGGCAAGTAATTTGATTACTGATGTCCATGTAAACACAGTCACTGTCTTTCTTCCTTGTGTCTGTGTGCTTAGTTCGTAAAATAGAGCGTAAAGTGTGTAAATAGTCAATATAGATTAAATAATCTAAAAAAAATATTTTAAACTATGCTGAAATGATCATACTAACTATTATGTTTAGTATATACATTATTGTAGTATTTAACTTATTGTTACACCAAATTACAGTTTAGTGTCTCCTTTAAGTCATAGTAAAATGTATAATCTTTGTTGCTTGCCTCGTCTCATCCCTTAAATCTCATATATCCACAGACAAGGCCAATATTTCACATATTTCACACGTTTAATATATTTTGATGTTATTTGTACTACTGAAATTTAACCAGTTTTGACTTTTGTTTTCATTTTACTGTAAAGCACTTTGTGACTTATCTGTGACTTAGGAATACATTTTATTTACTTTTACTAATGTATGGAAAACATCTCTCCTCCCATCCTTTACATTTCGTATATCCACATGTATCCAAAGCTAATTCTTCACACAGACCCTTGAAGAGCTGAATACGTCTTTACTGTGTCTCTTTTTGTTTTTGAAGAGAGATGGATAAGGCACATTTATGCACGCTGTTAAGCTGCATCAGTGGCTCCAGGCCGTCATTAACACGCACACAGACAAAGTTATGGCGCTTCACCTTTGACCTCTGAACCCGTAACCCACCCTCGGGTCGCCCCGTTGCCCTCAGCCTGGAGCCCAATGCCTCATCCTGGATTATATCTAACTGTATGCACACCAGCGCACACGCAGAGATGCTTTCTGGACAATTTCTGGGCTTTCTGACCTCACTAACACAACAAGCTTGTTTTGCCTCCCCCAAACACATGGGAGTCAAAACCGCGTGCCGTTATTCCGGTATGAATGTACGTCTGGCTTATGTGTGCGTGGGCGCAATTTGTTTTTTGACCCAGTGTCCAAGCACTCTTGTTTTTCCTGCTGCACGGTTTGAAAGTCCTAAAAATCCTCCCTCTAGAGCCCCTCATCCGCACCCCGCATGTGGCCTGGAGCCGGTCCCAGTTCACAAGAGTTACAGTCTCTCTCACTTTCTTTGTAAATCTGTCACTCTAATGTTTTAATTCGAATCGTTTCATCTCTCCGCTGCTTTGATCGTTCATCTGTTGACTTCCTGCTCTATTTCCTCTCATCTCTTATCTTTTATATATCTATAATCCGTGTCGGAATTCTCATATTTTCAGAATACGAACTTCAATTGATGAAGAACTTACTTCTTGAACATTAAACTTCTTAAACTCTGCAGACCATGGTACCGAGTCCAGAATGACATCACCAATGTTTTCCTTTAAAATGCAAAGCTCTGTAATGGACCAATCCGGTACCATTTGAAAGCTTAGAATCCCTATTTTTTTATTTATTTATTTTTTTTACATTTTTGACACTTATTTTATTTTCACTTATTTACACAACCCTGACAAGTTTAAAAGTCAACACACACACTTGCATCTATATTTATACTTAAAATAGTATAAATATAATAGTATAATAGTGCATGTATTTGCAAATTAATTCTTTTAACATTTTGGTTAAAGTTAAAAAAGTTAAAGGTATTAACCTGAGTATAGATATGTTTACTACCCAGTCAATACGTGAAAAAACTATTCTCATTTTCATAAAAATATAGCTAAAATACTTGCATATTCAATGAGGCCAAAGGAGATGTCAATGGAAGTGAAGTGACTCAAAGATCTGTTGGTCATGTGACATATACAGTTGAAGTCAGAATTATTAGCCCCCCTGTTTATTTTTTCCCCCTTTTCTGTTTAACGGAGAGAAGTTTTTTTTCAACACATTTCTAAACATAATAGTTTTAATAACTCATTTCTAATAACTGATTTATTTTATCTTTGACGTGATGACAATAAATAATATTTTACTAGATATTTTTCAAGACACTTCTATACAGCTTAAAGTGACATTTAAAGGCTTAACTAGGTTAATTAGGTTAACTAGGCAGGTTAGGGTAATTAGGCAAGTTATTATATAATGATTGATTGTTCTGTAGACTATCAAAAAAAAAATTAAAAACTGCTTCTATTCTAGCTGAAATGAAACAAATAAGACTTTCTTCAGAAGAAAAAATATTATCAGACATACTGTGAAAATTTCCTTGCTCTTTTAAACATCATTTGGGAAATATTAAAAAAAGAAGAAAAAACTCAAAGGGGGGCTAATAATTTTAACTTCAACTGTACATGAGATATCACACGAGTAGCAGTGCAATGTGGCTGTATATCGGCACTGGTGGGAGGCGTGCGTTGGCCTTAGTGTAGGATATACAGCCACACTGCTACGAGTGTGATATTGCGTTTATACAACAATTCGACGGCATAATCGTGTGTATAAAAATAAAAATCAAACACAGAGAATCTCAAAATCCTTTTGTAAGAGGAACTACTTCCGCTATTTCATCACACCTGCAGCTGACGTCAAAACAGCAGAAATCGTTGCTCATTCATTAACATCAATTTAGAGCTAGTGTTTTAATGATTCTCTAGCGTAATATCTAAAGTGATGACAAAACAAGTGATTTTGCTCACATTTTAAGATTATAAGGCTGAACGGCATGAAATGCCATCAGTCTACAGAGATTTCCCAGTATTTCTCTGTTGCAATTGGGAGATACCAATATTACTATGGTATAAATACAGCACTACAACATACAAAAGAGAGAGAGAGCGACCTAAGTCATTTACCTGTTTAATAATGATTTGATCAGCTGTAGATAGAAATTACGCTGTTTTTCTTATAGAGCTTATTATGCGTTCTCTGTCGCCATCTTGTGGATAAACATGCATAGTTTCAATCTAAACAACTACAATCTCGTCTAAAAACGTCTCAAAAGTACATTATGTTGTCCAACAGCAGCAATATTTGTCAAAGTGTAGAGTGTCCCCTGCTTGCCGCTGTATGTGGGCGCAGTAATACACAAGGGTGAAGGGTTAAGAGGCTGGACGAGTGCTGTTACTGACAGAATATCGCACTGCTATGAGCCAATCAGATTCAAGAACCAGATAAAACTGTTTTCATTCATTCATTTTCTTTACGGCTTAGTCCCTTTATTAATCCGGGGTCGCCACAGAGGAATGAGCCGCCTAAAACTGTTTTATAAATCCATATATTGTTTTAAACTGGCATGTAAGTAAGTGTTTGACAGAATACACCAAATGCTCCAAATTTTCCTTGTATATTACGTTCGTCCTAAGGACAAAACTGATCCACCTCCGCTATACCTCTAAAATAAAGCGTGCATGGGTGTGCCAGTAGTTTTTGTGGTTTAGAAATGGTTTTATAGCTGGCGGGTCAAAACCCCAAGACAAGCATTGTACACTATATGTGTACAGCCTTAAAAAAAAATATGTTCATTTTTTAATAATATGGCGGTCATTTTGGAAAGTCACTTCAAGACAAAAAATAAACATCATTTAGGGTTTTTTTTTTTTTGCCGTAAAATGGTCACAATTTATTTCTGATTCTTATGTGAACAGGAGGGTCAAACAATATGTGTAATACTGTACTTAACAGACTGTATTTTGCCAGGATGTGTCAAGTTTGCTTACTAACTGCTGGCTTTCAATCTCAGGGCATTTCTTGTTCACTGTAGAAGGCTGTTGGTATCAGCAGTACATCTGTTGATCGATCTTCATATTTTATTGTTTAGTAAGTTGAGTGACTCATAATATACCAACACCGTTTACCTTTGAGGTATTATAGATATAGCGCATCACAGAAAACTCTGACAGGAGACAAAACTTAAGAGAAGAGTCCGGCCTGTGCTTTAGTGTGTGTGATATGACTTATTTAGCCTGTCTGCCTTCCTGTGTTTAGAGGCGAATGGATTATTTCCGGAAACAAGACACAACTCGTTTACACCCTTCAGGAAGTTTCGATATCTCTCGTACTCCCTTTCACCCTCCAATATAAACGCCCACACTCACATATACACACACCACATACATCAAGTGACCACACACTGCCTTAGTACAGTATAAAAACCCACAAACACACACACTCACACACACCTGACCTCCTCTCCCAGCTGTGTTTGTGAAGGAACATCCTGAATGGATTTGTTTCTCTGTGTCTTATGCATATGACTGCGCATATATGGCAGTTTTTTTATGCATGTTTGTATATTGGATGTGTGTGTGTGTGTGTGTGTGTTTAAGCCTTATGTGCCTGTTAATGCAACACAGCTGATGTGTTTGAAACAGGCTGTGTGTATCAGATAAATCAGAGATCAAAGAAGGAGATCTAAAGATAGATATTCAGATCTGAGGCCCATTTCTTGTTTTCTTCATCAAGTTATTAAAACCATATTCCCTAATTTAGCGTTCACACTGTCTGGATTGAGAAGGAAGTCTTAGTGGTCAAAGGATTTGGGTTAATTAGTGGTGGAAACAAATATTTGACTGTAAATATCTGATACCATTTTGTTTGTTGACTTTTACCAGGGGATTAAACTTATTTATTTATTTAATTAAGGAAAATAATAATATATTCAAATAAATAGTGTCATATTTGTGAGTTTCAGGGTGTTTTTAAAAGAAATGGTCATCAAGTCTTCATATATTTGATCAAAAATGGAATAAAAACAATGATATTGTGAAATAATATTTAAATAATTGGTATATTGGAATAAATATTTTAAAATGCACTTTATTCTTCTAAAGCCTTTAATTATTACAGTATGTAATAAAAAATTGTAATATTGTGAGTAATGGTTCTAATTAAAATGTTAGATGTTGTGAATGTTCATTTCATTATATTTTATTATAATATAATAAAATATAGTGAAATTAAATTAAATTAAATTTTTATTTTATTTTATATTATTTTATTTATTTATTTATTTTATTTTTTTTGCATGTTTTCCCTGTGTTGACATGGGTTTCCTCCTGGTACTCTGGTATCCCTCACAGTCCAAAGACATGCGGTATAGGTGAATTGAATAAGCTAAATTGGCCATAGTGAATGTGTGTGAATGTGAGAGTGTATGGGTGTTTCCCAGTACTGGGTTGCAGCTGGAAGGGCATCCGTTGTGTAAAACATATGCTGGATAAGTTGGTGGTTCATTCTGCTGTGGCAACCCCTGATGGAAAAAAAGGGACTAAGTCAACGAAAACGAATTTGTATTGCATTATATTATATTATATTATATTATATTATATTATATTATATTATATTATATTATATTATATTATATTATATTATATTATATTATATCATATTATATTATATTAATGGCAAAGCTGCTTTTTCAGCATTGTTAGCGCTTCGTGTCACTTGATCATTCAGACATCATTGTAATTGATGGTTTTCTGCTTAAGAAATATTTATCATTTTCAATCCTGAAAATGTCCGCTTTCAAAGTAGTTTTTGCTTACATTTTTTTTTAAAGTTTAGTCTAATGTTTGTTTTATAGTGTAAACTACTGATATTTGACGTTTTTGGAAGCAATAAGTTATTTTCACTGTCTACACTCACCGGCCACTTTATTCGGTACACCTTTTCGTCCAACTGTTCGTAAGCGCAAATCACATGGCTGCAACCTCAATGCATTTAAACATGTAGGCATGGTCAAGACAATCTGCTGCAGTTCAGAGCATCAGAATGGGGAATGGTCTGAGTATTTCAGAAACTGCTGGTCTGCTGGGATTTTCACGCACAACCATCTCTAAGGTTTACAGAGAACGGTCCGAAAAAGAGAAAATATCCTGTGTGCGGTTATTTCAGGCAAAATTTCTGAGGAATATTTCCAGTACCTTGTTGAATATATGCCATGAAGGATTAAAGCAGTACTAAAGGGAAAAAGGGGCCTAACCTAGTACTTGTAGGTGTACCTAATAAAGTGGCCGGTGAGTGTCTAACTGGTATTTTACTTCAAAGAAGTATATTTAAGCATTTATGTGCCACAAAATTTTTTTGTAACATAATAAATGTCATCTCTGTCACTATTGATCAATATAATGTGTCTTTGCCAAATGAGCTGGTGTGCATCATTGTTTCTCAGCACTCATAGCTGCATGAGAGACTCCAGCATCTCTGCAGTGAAAGTGCTGACAGCTCTCTCAGGCTCAAAGCTCATTGATTTGAAATGAAATGCCTCTCACAGGAAACCAAACCAAGACCTGATCAGAACAACTGCCAGTCAGACACATTTGAAACAACACTGAATATGCATTTTTGGATTAAATAAATTAATTCTGACACCTACAGTATATACTGTACATGCTGTACACAATTTAAAAATGTTGTTTTTACCCTTAATGTGGGTCAAATATGGACAAACCCAACTATTGCGTTATTTGTATTAATTATTATATATGATCATTTTAACTTAATGGTTGGCTTTGTTCATATTTGTCCCAAATTTAGGAAGAAATAACCCAGTATTTTTACGGTGCTTGACTGCTATAACTTTAATGCAACTCAATGCACCATTTGTGATGTTTAGCATAAGGATCAGACCTGTATTTGTGTCTGTATGTCATCCAGTATGTGCATATTCATGTTTGGCGAAGGTGTGAAAATGTGTTGAATGATGAATCAGGTCTATGTTTTGGTTTTGCAGACAGGCTCACTGACAGCCGTGTTTGTATGTGTGTGTATGTCAGTCTGTACCGCCACAACGTCTGTGTGCCTCAGTATGTCAAGGTGGTCTGTGTCTTTTCACCTTTGTGTGTGTGAGTGAGTGTGTGTCTGCGGACAAGTTGGCGTCGAGCTGCAGCGAATGAACTCTGCAGCTCCTGTCAGACACTGCTGACTTTTGGAAATGCCCCACAATGCCATGCTTTCACCATGCTGGAGGCGACAGAGAGCTTTCATATAGAGATGGTTTCAAGTTCCTAAATTCAAATATTCAATTCCACTGCATGGTGGCCAATAAAAAGGCACATACTGTCCCTACGATTTTGGTTTGGTAGAATTTCTTTGTGAGTTTTGTGTTAGGCTGTATATTGAAAGTGTATTTTTGCTCTGCACCAGAAGTCTCATGTTGCCATTTTCTGATTTATGTTCTGTAAATACTTTTTTAATGCAGGGATCATACTCATTGGGAAAACCCTGGAGTGTTACTGGGGTTATTATAAAACATTCATTTGTTCATTTTCTTTTCAGCTTAGTCCTTTTATTAATATGGGGTCACCACAGCAGAATGAACCGCCAACTTATCCAGCACATGTTTTACACAGCGGATGCCCTTCCAGCTGCAACCCATCACTGAAAAAACATCCATGCACACTTATTTACACATACACTACTGACAATTTAGCTTACCCAATTCACCCATATAGCGCATGTCTTTGGACTGTGGGGGAAATCGGAGCACCCGGAGGAAACCCACGCGAACACGGGGAGAACTCCACACAGAAATACCAACTGACCCAGCCGAGGCTCGAACCAGCGACCTTCTTGCTGTGAAAAATATTTTCAGACCAAGCAGAGAAACATTCAATTGCATTCTTGTTGGTAAATTGGTTGTCACTTCATCTCATTTGTGTCTTTTTGATTTTGGATTTTTTAAAAGTGTGCTGGCATTTTTTTGTCAAATAAGTTTTATTTGGTCATTGAATAGACTTACAAAAATCACAAATTCCAGGATTCATTTTCTGATATGCCTAAACAAGATAAAAACAAAACAAACATACAATACATTGATAATAAAAACAACTTTTTACTTACAATACATTGCTTTGGGGAAAAGAATTCGGTAACACTTTATTTTGATGGTCCACTTGAGTATTAGTAGACTGTCTGCTTAATATCTGCTGATACTGCTCCTTTAACAGACATTTCACTGACTATAAGAAACTTTGCAAATGCATGTCAACTTACACTAACCATAATCCCAACCTAACAGTCTACTTATAATCTAAAGAGAATTAGTTGGCATGTAGATGGACCATCAAAATAAAGTGTGATGAAGTGACAGAAGGGCCCAAATCTTGTGAAATTGTCCAATGTTGTCTTTTAAAAGATATCTGGTTCATTCCAAGTGCAGAGTAGATATCAATTCTTTAAGCCATAGTTTAGCAGTTAAGGATGAGGATAAACATTTTTCCAGTACCGTAACAGCTTTTTGGCTGTTATCAAACAATATGTATGGAATTTCTGTTGGGCACTGCTCAATGAATGTCAATAATGAGAATGTCCTAATATAATAAGCACTGAGTCAGGATCTACGTGCGTATATATTTACATTAGATGTCGCCTACGCTATTGTTGTCTGTTGGAAGGAATGCGTCAATAGAGCCACCATTTTAGTAAAGGGTAGCGCTCCTTTGAAATGAATGTGGGACCAAGGTACAGTCATAGACTGTAAAAGATATGGACGTAGTATCCGTGACGTCACCCATAGGTTTATGAAGAACCCAAAAGAAGCTACTAGAAGGCGTGGCCGACCGTCGCCATTTTGTTCGCGCGTCATCGCACCAACCCGGGCATACCATACAAGGGCAAAGAGGCGGAGCGTGAGCGGATCTACAGACGCCCGGCTTAGACGGGCTTTCCTATGGGAGAAACGCTTAATACTGCATCACCTGCGACTCGTTTGTGTTCTGACCACATGTGCTTGTTTGTACACTTTATCAATAAAGTGTTTAGACTTTTAAAAACACTGTTTCATAAGCAACGTCATAAGCGCAATGCTTAGTGGCTCAATGCGTTACATATTGAGCCACTAAGCATTGCGCTTATGACGTTTTTCAACAGGAGGAAAGTGCGAATTACTTCTAAAAACTTCAGATATAGTTTGTGTTAGTAAATGCAAGGCTAATTATGAAGTCCAGGCAGAACACTGTATGACAACGCTTCAGATGACTGTTCTAGAGCCTACAGCTAATCAATCTGTCAGATTCTGGAGTGCATTACAGCTCTAAAGAACATTATAAATGATAAATGATCTTAAATAAAACAAATACATTCATAGAGATGGTATATAATTATATATTTCACTCACCTGGCAAATGGAGGCCACGTGAATGGCTTGTGAGCACAATTAAGTGCACACAGCATGCTATATCATCTGATAATTGTAGGAAATAATTCCAAAAGGCAGCTGACTGTGTATAGTCACATATAACAACACAAAAATACGATGAATATGCCGAGATCAGCGGCTAATCAGCTGTAATCAGCTGAGGTGAAGTGACGGTGACCAGCGAGACCTAGCTGTCACTCAAGTGGCCACGCCCTTAATTATGCAAACTTAATATAACCTAATATAAAGGAAACGGATGAGTTATAAAAAAATTCACCCCCCTCAGAGTTGTCACGAAGGGTAATAGTAGCTATATGAACCAAAATCGTTCTTTGTACCAGGCTGTAAACACCTTTTTTTCTGCTGTAAAGTTGGCCATTCTAGCAGTGGGCTCAATAGAATTTTGCTTTATTATGGAGCCAGGACTAGCGGAATTTCGATGAATTGCAGTTTCAGTTACTTCCATATTGGCCTTCTGAGGGAGATCGGGAGGTTGCCGCTTGGGTACAGTGGAGGACTGACCATCCGGAGCCAGAGATATACATATATATACATATATCTATGATCGTGAGTTTTCTCAGTGGTCAGTATGCAAATATTCTTTTACATTTCGAAAATTATAATTTTACATCACTTTTCTATATTGATGAATAAGTGAGCGCACGGGCATTGCCGACTAAGAGCATGTGTTTGTGTGCATGGAAATGTATTATCCTTTCTCCCCTGTTAAATTTGATCTAATCTGTGTCCTGAAACACACCCCTCGCCTGCTTTCACTTCTCATTCTAACGGAGGGAGCGATTAGTTTGTGAATGAATCCCCGTTATGAAGGACATTCACTCAGCCGACAATTATACAAGTTTCTACCACACAAGCACAAGTGACATATTTCATTTACATTGCTTATTTTATTCAACAAAACTAGCATGAGTCGAGTATTGAGTGTGAGTTGGTTCTTCTTTGCCTTATGGTCAGTGCAGTAGGAGACTGTATTATCATCAATACTTATTTAGCACTTTAGCACAAAAGTTTGTAATCTACAAAATCGTAAAAAACGAAATCTTACCTATGAAATATTATGCCTTTGTGCTTTGTTTTCTTTATTTGCTCGTTACTACACCTGTACACATCGCTAAAGTCCAGCACATTCTTCACATTGGCTTTAGGTCTTGACTAGTGCTGTTGAATGACTTCTGTCCTGGGAGCACTGTACAAATGTGGCGGCGCTATTGACAATTGGTCAGGGTCCGTATGCGATATCTAGTGTATCTATGATCTACGTGTAGGTCAAGTGAATCTGAAAGCACTTTAAAATTCTCATCCTAGAATCTCTGTATTTTATGACAGAGTACAAAACTATGAGCTAAATCTGCACTTATCACAAATAGGAGATGTGCAGGCATTTTTAGTTGCGTCATTCTTTGGGATATTTTTGGTCTATGCACGTATTGGATTGTTTTGAAGGCACACTCTTTGGTTGCCTTTCTTTTTATTGAACAATGATATTTTGAAGAAGATGGATAACAAAACACCACCACTAACTTTCATTGTAAAGCCAAAAAATGTCCCCAAATTTTGACTAATAAAGCTGGTTTTAAATTGCTGAACTCGGATATTCAGTTTCTCTGGCAGCTAATGAAACAGCATGTACCGTCCTTGTCATTTTGGTGAACAATTTTGGGTTTCCAATATAGTTTATAAGCTTAGTCACAAATACTTTGGTCAAGCCACACTCAATCGCACACACTAGAATGCATTTTTAATTATTTCCAGATTCAACCAGTGACATCCACCTTCAATAATATATCACCTTCAAACACAGTGCTCCTTTGTCCGGCCTCCACGCTCATCTCAGGCCTTAGGCTGTGTGTGTGTGTGTGTGTGTGTGTGTGTGTGTGTGTGTGTGTGTGTGTGTGTGTGTGTGTGTGTGTGTGTGTGTGTGTGTGTGTGTGTGTGTGTGTGTGTGTGTGTGTGTGTGTGTGTGTGTGTGTGTGTGTGTGTGTGTGTGTGTGTGAGAGAGAGAGAGATATTGTGTTGTGTCATGGTAATGGGTTGTCCAGGGTCAGTTGCGGTCAATGAGACACAGGTTCAATTTTCTCATCACATAGCTTAGCCAGAATCCAGAGCATCTTGGTAATTTTCTCCTCAGCGTCTGTCGCTGTTTTCTGCACTCTGATTGGCCCTGCGGCAGTTGAGTAATGTAATTAATTCTGATTAGTTTCAGAGTACTGCGGTTTAAAGTCAGAGACCAACTAAAAGAAACAGCTCCAGGGGTCCAGATGTGTTCAGATTGTTTGTTGTTTTGTGTGTTCAGATCCTACTGATGAGGATAGTTCACATGAAATTAATATTCTGTCAACATTTACTCACCTTTCTTTAATCACCTGAATGACTGTCACTTATTGTGGCTGTTTGTACACATAAGATGGTTGGGATGATTTTTGGTGCTGTTATTTTGTGCTCAGGGCTTACAAGCTTCAATACAGACAAAAAGTAAACATAACTTTTGTATGTGCAACTTTTGCGCTGTATTGCAAGTGTTATGAGCCCATGCAATTAGCTTGTGGAGTGTAAGTTCCACCAGAAGTTGCATGAACTGACAGTTCTGATTGTAAGATTGGCAGAAATACAGTAGTATGTGGTATTTTAACAGGGGAAAAAATAAGTAAATAAAAAACAAATCCATGTTAATATTCAATTCAATTCATCTTTATTTGTATAGCGCTTATACAATGTAGATTGTGTCAAAGCAGCTTCACATGGAAGATTATAGTGAATTGAAACAGAGTCAGTTCAGTTTTCAGAGATTAAGTTCAGTTCAGTTTAGCTCAGTTCAGTGTGGGTTAATAATCACTACTGAGTGTCCAAACACTGAATAGCAAATCCATCGATGCGCAGCTCTACAGATCCTGAACCATGCAAGCCAATGGCGACAGCAGCGAGGAAAAAACTTCACCAATTGGCGAAAGCGAAGATTTAAAAAAAAAAAAAAAAAAAAAAAAAAACCTCGAGAGAAACCTGGCTCAGTTGGGCACGACCATTTCCCCTATGGCCAAACGTCTTGTGCAGAGCTGCAGTCTAGGCGCAGGAAGCTGGACCTCAGCGAAGACTTGTCTGTCCTGTCTGCATCACAGGAGTCAGTCTCATGTTCTCACTCCACGATGACCACTACAGCAGCTGCTCAGGATACGGCCTGGTCCAGAAAACCTTGGGATCATCTCGTCGCTGGTCTCGGATCGCGTCAGTGGCACTGCATAGTCTGAGGGCCTCAAGATGAGTACCCCCAGGTGGAAATACAGAATAAGGAGAATAATTAGCGTAGCTGCTGTTCATAGTGTATATAAACGAGAAGCAAAATCATGCGTGGGGCACATCATGCGTCATACCGCTATGTACTGCTCTGAGTGTATGCTTTGCTAAAAAGATAGGTCTTTAATCTAGTTTTGAAGTACGAGAGTGTGTCTGAGCCTCGGACATTATCAGGAAGGCTGTTCCAGAGTTTAGGGGCCATAAATGAGAAGGCTCGACCTCCTTTACTCGACTTTGATATTCTAGGTACTACTAGAAGCCCTGAGTTTTGAGATCGTAAAGAGCGGGTTGGGTTGTAGCGAGACAGGAGGTTGGTTAAATAAACAGGAGCTAGATTATTTAAAGCTTTATAGGTAAGGAGTAATATTTTAAATTCAATACGAAACTTAACAGGCAGCCAGTGTAAGGAGGATAAAATTGGGGTGATATGATCATATTTTCTAGACCTGGTAAGAACTCTGGCAGCTGCATTTTGCACTAGCTGGAGTTTGTTAATAGAGGATGCTGGGCAACCAGCAAACAGAGCATTACAGTAATCCAGCCTAAAAGTCATGAAGGCATGCACTAGCTTTTCTGCATCTGATATGGATAGCATACTTCGCAATTTAGCAATATTTCTCAGATGAAAGAAAGCAGTTTTTGTGACATGGGATATATGATTTTTGAAAGTTAAGTTGCTGTCTAATATGACACCCAGATCTTTTATAGTAGAGCTAACGCTAACTTTGCATCCCTCTAGTTGCAGGTCGAGTTGTGAGAACTGCTGTGTACAGGATTTAGGCCCAATAAGTAATAATTCTGTTTTGTCTGAGTTTAAGAGAAGAAAATTGTTGGTCATCCAGTCTTTAACATCTTTGATACACTCGGTTAGCTTAGACAGTTCAGACATCTCATAAGGTTTAGTTGAAATGTATAATTGAGTATAATATGTATAATATGTCATGTTAGCTCATGTATTTTTAAAAGGATAGCCTACACAAAAATGAAAATTCAATTCTCATTTACTCACCCTTTTGTTGTCTCAAATATGGATGGCATTATTATCTCCTTATAATAGAATATGTACTTATATGAATATATTACTTATTTATTTTTTTTATTTATTTATAGTGAATTGTGTCGAAAAACCTTTTTTAAATATATTACATTTTTAAAAGATTATACAGTTTGTTTTGTTTATAATAAAATTATATGACAATAAATAAATAAGTAAATAAATAAATAAATACAGTGCATCCGGAAAGTATTCATAGCGCTTCACTTTTTCCACATTTTTTTATGTTTCAGCCTTATTCCAAAATGGATTAAATTCATTTATTTCCTACATTCATTAAGTTCTACACACAATTCCCCATAATGACAATGTGAAAAGGATTTTTTGAAATTGTTGCAAATTTATTAAAAATAAAAAAACAGAAAACTCACATGTACATAAGTATTCACATCCTTTGCTCAATACTTTGTTGATGCACATTTGGCAGCAATTACAGCCTCAAGCTTTTTGAATATGATGCTACAAGCTTGGCACACCTGTCTTTGGGAATTTTTGCCCATTCCTCTTTGCAGTACCTCTCAAGCTCTATCAGCAAGGATGGGAAGCGACTGTGTACAGCCATTTTCAGATCTCTCCAGAGATGTTCAATAAGAATTAGCTCTGGGCTCTGGCTTGACCACTCAAGGACATTCACCGAGTTGTTGTGAAGCCACTCCATTGATATTTTCTTGGTGTGCTTTGGGTCATTTTCCTGCTAGAAAATGAATCGTCACCCCAGTCTGAGGTCACTCTGAAGCAGGTTTTCATTCAGGATGTCTTTGTACATTGCTGCATTCATCTTTCCCTCTATCCTGACTAGTTTTCCAGTTCCTGCTGCTAAAAAACATCCCCACAGCATGATGCTGCCACCACCATGCTTCACTGTAGTGATGGTATTAGCCTGGTAATGAGCGGATGAGCGTAACGCCTGGCATTCACTCTAAAGAGTTCAAATTTTGTCTCATCAGACCAGAGAATTTAGTTTCTTATGGTCTGAGAGTCCTTCAGATGCCTTTTGGCAAATTCCAGACGGAGAGTGGCTTCCGTCTGGCCACTCTACCATACAGGCCTAATTGGTGGATTGCTGCACAGATGGTTGTCCTTCTGTAAGTTTCTCCTCTCTCCACAGAAGAACGCTGGAGCTCAGACAGACTGACCATCCGGTTATTGATCAAAGCCCTGACTAAAGCCCTTCTCCCCTGATCACTCAGCTTAGATGGCCAGCTCTAGGAAGAGTCCTGGTGGTTCCAAACATCTTCCACTTACGGATGATGGAGGCCACTGTGCTCATTGGAACTTTCAGAGCAGCAGAAATTTTTCTGTAACCTTCCCCAGCCTTGTGCCTCGAGACAATCCTGTCTCGAAGGTCTACAGACAATTCCTTTGTCTTCATGCTTGGTTTGTGCTTTGACATGCACTGCCAACCCTGGGACTTTATATAGACAGGTGTATGCCTTTTCAGATCATGTCTAATCAACTGAATTTACCACAGGTGAACTCCAATTAAGCTGCTGAAACATCTCAAGAATGATAAGTGGAAACAGAATGTACCTGAGCTCAATTTAGAGCTTCACGGCAAAGGCTGTGAATACTGATGTACATGTGATTTTTCAGCTTTTTTATTTTTAATAAATTTGCAACAATTTCACAAAACCTTTTTTTCATATTGTCATTATGGGGTATTGTGTGTAGAATTTTTAGGAAATAAATTAATTTAATCAATTTTGGAATAATTCTGTAACATAAAAAACTGTGGAAAAAGTGAAGATCTATAAATACTTTCCGGATGATAATAAAAGACACAAAAGCAACAGAAGAAGATTTAGAAAAACATAAAGATGAATAAATTCGGTAAAACTTTAGAATACTGGCCCATTATAACGTTAGTTAATGTATTTGCTAACATTAACATTAAGTAGGAAAAATCTTGTAAAGCATTTATTAAACATAGTTCAACATTAACCAATGCATTAATAAAGTTGTGCTTGTTAACATTTGTTTATGCACAGAGTTAACATGAACTAACATTATTTAACTTTAAATAACATTAGCTAACGTTAACAAAGATGAACAAATACCCTAATAAATGTGTTACTAATTGTTCATGTTAGTAAATACATTAAGTAATGAACCACTATTTTAAAGTGTTGCCGTAAATTCGAACAGAATTTTCCTTTTTAGGTAAACTATATTCATTTAAAATAACCTTTTCTCAGGTAAAATCCTATTTGATTTTGAATTAATGGTTTTTCATAATGTTATTATTGCCATTCTGTATAAAATATAGTACAAAACAAATAAACATAATGGATAAAAATAGATGCAATTGATGCAATTCTCTCTGTCTCATTTGCATATGCACACATTTAAAGGGATAGTTCACCAAAAATAAAACAAGTATTACAGTTTCAGCTGAACATCTGTTTGTTAAGATCTTAATGTGGTATTGTAAGAAAATAAAAATCCCCTGTAACTCTGCCATGTTGAGAAATGGTTGCACTTGGTGTCACTGACATCAAGAATTGTGAATATACTTCTGTAATTTCCCATTTTGTGTTTCCCAGAAGAAATAAAATGATATGGGCTTGTACAGACATTGTGAGGGTGAGTAAGTGATGACAGGATTTTCACTTTGAATGAACTGTTTCTTAACACGTTTATCTGCATCTGTTCCAGTTTTGCTGCACCAGCAGTTCTACTCTTGTTGTACATTTTGATTTACAGTCATGGTGTCTGGTTTTTCAGTTTGATGGCGTTTGTGGAGAAACATGAGTGCTGGAGAATGCACGCCACTTTAATGTTGCTTTTCTTTTGTTTCGCCCCTTTTTTACATTTAATGTAGATTTGGACTATGTTCACTTGATTCTGAGAGAAAATCAAACTCATCTGCCCTGAAGAAGATTTTCTTTTCTTTTTTTGACACGAGCCGTAAGCTTTACTCCTCCTACTCATTTTCATCCACACACACACTGTGATTGACAGCGAGACACAGAGGAGGTGGAGAGGCCTCGGGCTCTGTGCTGATGTGTCTGGAAGTATTTATAGGTTTCTCTCCGCTGCTGGTCTGCGCTGAGCCTGTGCAGCATCTCTCAAAACATCACTTTAGTTAGTGAGGAGAGAAGCGCAGCCAATGTCATGTTTGCCTGATGTACTGTACCCCTTTTGAAAGCTGAAATCAATTCTTCATTCTCTGCCATCTTTTTCTTTCCCTCTCTGTGACTTGTTTACTGTTTCATGAGAATAGGGGGGAAATGTTGGTTTCTGCAGCTTAACTTACTTTTTAAAAAAATAGTATTTGGTGAAAAGCACAGTAAAAATTTAAAATTGTGAAGTTAAAAACTGTTTAAAATCTGTGTGATGTTTTATGGAAATAATTACGTTTATTTGAATACTGAAAGAAAATTAATGTGGTTAAAATCTGGCTTATATATTATTTAGTGTCCATTCATTACTGAATTTATTTCACTGACTCATAAACAGCGACTTGAACTTACTTGCCTTGTAACCCAAAGAGTAAGTATGTCTACAACTGGTTTATTTGTTAATGCTGAGTCACTTTCCTCAAAGTTCCCTTTAAGGATTTGTTCACAGGTGAATATGAAACTGTAACTAAATAAAAATGTTTTAATGTTTTGAATAACAAAACCTATAATGAAACTCAAGTGAGATTTTGTCAGCTTTTACAACTGAGAAGATGGAGGCACAATAATAAATAAAAAAAAAAAGACTGGTTGTTAAAGTTTAAGTCAGTAAGTTGCAAGGAAAGTTGAAGGAATGCTTTCTACAACTAGAAAGGGAATCGCACCGGGCAGGCCTGCAAGTAAATACTGGCAAGACATATGGTTATGTCTAGATCTCAGAGCACCTCAACGGAACCCCTGCAGGTACACTGTAAAACCCAACAGTCAACTTTATCAAATGAAATGAGTGTATTTAACTCAAAATTGACTGAAAGTTAATTCTACTCATTTTAAAAAGAGTTTTGAACTCAGCGTTGAAGGTAATAAGTTAATTAAATACCTTATTACTTCAACTTAAATGGAGTAAGTTCACAGTACTCATATAGATTAGTTTATTAACTCAAATAGTTTGTAGCAATCAGTTTCCTCAAACGGTTTGAGTTGCCCTAACTTATTGAGTTTTACAGTACTCAGTTGGTTTGAGTTCTCTTCATTTATTGGGTTTTACTGTGCTTAAAATAGATTAAGTTCACAGTACTCATTAGGATCAGTTTTTGAACTTAAATGGTTTGTTGCAATCGGTTTCCTCAAATGGTTTGAGTTACCTTAACTTTTTGGGTTCATTGCTAGCAGACAGCAATGAATCCAGGGAAGAAATAAAAGAGAGGTTGAAGGCAAAAAACAAAGCATATTTCTGCATGCAGCACCGAATTAAATGACGTTTGCTGAGCCGAGCGAGCAAAAAGAGGCTATACCGTACAGTATTGCAACCAGTGGTAATGTAGGCCAGCAAAACGTGGGTATTAACAGCTCGGGATGAACTGCTTCTCAGTGCATGGGAGGGAAAGATCTTGAGGAGACTCTATGGACCAGTTTGTGACCAAGGTGAATGCTGGATAAGGAGTAATGCAGAAGTGGCAGACCTGTATGGTGAGCCAAGCCTTGTCACAGAAATAAAGAGGAACCAGTTAAGATGGCTGGGCCACTTGGAGAGCTGTTAAGAAAGTGTACAAGCTAAAGCCGGAAGGAGACGTCCTGACAGGCCATGGAAGAGGTGGTTAGAGTTGCTAGGAGTGCGTGAGAAATCAAGCATTGAAACGGAAAGGCTGGGTAGTGGTTGAAGAGGCCAAGGCTCTACAAGGGCAGTAGCGCCGCTGGAAGAAGAAGAAGCTGCAATAGATTTTTCTTTATTTAAATGTATATTTGATTGAAAGATGTAGTAGTGTACAGTCTATGATAATATGAATTAATTAATGTATTTAAGGCGATGTGGTGGCTCAGTAGGTAGTGCTGTCGCCTCACAGCAAGAAGGTCGCTGGTTTGAGCATCGGCTGGGTTAGTTGGCGTTTCTGTGTGGAGTTTGCATGTTCTCCCCGCATTCGCGTGGGTTTCTTCCGGGTGCTCCGGTTTCCCCCACAGTCCAAAAGACATGCGGTGCAGGTGAATTGGGTAGGCTAAATTGTCCGTAGTGTATGAGTGTGAATGAGGGTGTATGGATGTTTCCCAGAGATGGGATGCGGCTGGAAGGGCATTCGCTGCATAAAACATATGCTGCATAAGTTGGCGGTTTATTCCGCTGTGGCGACCCCTGATTAATAAAGGGACTAAGCTGAAAAGAAAATGAATGAATGAATAATGTATTTATATAGCATATGGAGCATTTATATAGCATTTATAACCACATAAAGGGCGGTCTCTCCTTACTGCCACTAGTGTGCAGCTTCACCTGGATGATTCAACAGCAAAAACAGCACAAAAGTAACAGTGCACTCACCAGACACCAGCTATAGGCAGCATAGAGAGACAGTGATGGAGCCAATTGAGTGGATGGGGATTAAGAAGGCCGGGAAGGGCAGATAAGGTGAATCAAGACCTTGGTTTATTGTCTCATCTAAAGGATGCTGCTTCTTAAGCCTGATTTATTGTTCTGTGTTAACTGGCACATACCTTGCACATATAGCCGTTGTTGTTATAAGCATTTATATTTATGCTTTCTGTCTGTGCTGCACTGGCAATAACACTTCCAAAACACAATTAGGCTGTGGAGTTTTGTTTTGAGTTTTTGCCAGTGTTTTGGGTTTATGCCGGAAATGTGTTTGATGCTACTATAGAAGTAGCTCAAACTCACACTTATCCAAGGAAGAAAGAGGCAGGAACTGGCGAACAGCTTTAATCATAAGGTTAAAAAAGCATTTGGTGGTCTTCTTCAGGACTTGACACTTGTTAAACACTTGCACCAAAATTATCTCTCCATTCCCCATGGCTCTCAGCCTCAACCTCACTCATCACCTATATCAACCAATCGCAGCCAACCTATCGCAGATCTTCTTCTCTCTGTTGTCATGACGTGTAGTTACATTTTTTGAGAGGTGCACATCAGGGTCTGTATCGGGATATGCCAGGGTATGTGATGAACTACTCCAGACATATGGAAGAAATATAAATCGGCCTATATAAATACTGGGGCATCAGGACACACATACACCTGGTTTCCTCAAGTGGACATTTCAGTAGGCAGCCAATCTGAGCTGCAAAATGACATGACTGTAAATATTGCAAATGTTTTAATGATGTATGAATTGACATTATATAGAATATTACTCACTTTGTCAAAAAAAAGAGAAAGAAACCGGAACATTAGGCTAAATACCAGAGCCTCTCAGAAGCAAAGAAGAGAGAACTGCACTCCAACAAAATGGTAAGGTTTAGAGTTTAAATGATACATATTAATCCTCTTTAACATTATTAAAAGTATTTTTATAATTGTTGGTTTGTACCATCTATGATAAGACAATAGCCCCTTTCACACAGTGATACCAGTAAATATCCAGAAAATTTCTTTAACAACTTTACTGGTAAATTCAAAACAGCGCTGTTCACACAGGCAAGGACATTCCAGAATTTTTCCGGAAAAGACCATTTACATCCATTCCAAAATACCGGTAAATTCTGACATAATTAACCAGAAATGGCCTCTAAACGGTAGAGGTGTCTCACGGTTCGGTTCGGTTACGATTATCATGCCATCGATTCGGTTCAATTCGATATCTCGGTGCATCACAGTGCATTGACGATGCTTTCCATACACAGTTTTATATTTTCTTCACAGCACAACAATTCTTGTATTAAAATGTATAAATGTTTTTATATTTATATACTATTTGTAATACAATTTTGTTCTTTAATACAGTCAGATATATATCTGACTAATATATATATATATATATATATATATATATATATATATATATATATATATATATATATATAAACAGTATATAAACTGTACCTTTAAACAACACGAGCATTTATAGCAAATAAACAAATATAAATATCCCGCTCGCTTTCCGAGTCCTGTCTAGCAGGTTCTTTCTTACACCCCTTTGATTGGTCACGCGCTTAACAGAAAGGGCTACGATTGGCTCTACACGCTGGCCCTCTTCACAGATGAGTAAAGCCTGGTTCAAACACTGTAAAACGGCAGCTGCGATCACAGCTGATCCATGATAGACGCGGTGGAGAAAAATCTGCAGACACGCGCTCGTGTCTGTATCCAGAAGTATCGCTGTAACAGCCGAGAGAAGAGGAAAATTCACGCCAGCAGGTCAAATGGGCCACAGTGAGAGAGAGAGAAATGGAGTTTACTTTCATTCTTTTAATCGCAGTGAAATAGTGGCTGCTGCTGTAAGTGTCAGTAAATGACTGTCCAGCAAACACACACAGTAAAATTGTGCAGAGTTCCTCCGTTTTTAAGTAGTTGGAGCGTTGTAAATAATTGCCCTCACCTCCCTCACCATAGTAAGCTACGGTGACATAGCGTATATGAGATAAATGACGTCAGTACATAATAACCGGTTATAATTATTATTGAACCAATACCGAATTGTCTACGTCTGCATTGCGGTGCACCAAAGAAACAATTAATTTTGACACCCTTACTAAACAGCTGTGCTTGTATTTGAAAAACATTTGACTACGTTACAAATTCTGTGGATGGATAAGTATTGTGAACAACTTTGATGCAAACATATGGAGGAACACTTTCGCATGTTAAGATGTACATGTGTGTTTGCTGGCACTCACTGAAGTGAAGGTAAACAAACAACGGTTTATCGTAAGCATTTTATCGATAATTTGTTACACAGTTGGCAATTAGAAGGAACATAGAAACGTTATCTGACTAACATCTAGCAGCTAAATGTGTCTGGAAATAATCAAAGGCTTTAATTTTTATAAACAGCACGGATGTGAATGTGTCTGAATGTTCTGATTGGCTGGAGTAGACGTCTGTTCTAATCGTGAACGCGCTTTTTCCGGCAATTTTCCTTCTGCGTTCATACAGAGCAGCAAATTACCGGTAATGTTACAACTTCTCTTTCTAGCAAATTGCCAGAACGAATTTACTGGTATTTTCAAAAAGGGCCTATTTACACATACAGACCTTTCCGGAAAACTGCCGGTAATTTTCCACAAAGGTCTGTATGTGTGAAAGGGGCTAATGTGTAGGCTTGATAGTCAGGCACGCTTGGTCATGTTGGTATCATCAATCTGGCAACCTGTGTTTGCATAGAGACTGCAATACCTAGTTCAACCACTGGGTTACATACTGCACCTTTAAGAATTGCAAATGGCTCTATTCATTATAATATACTACTATTTTTAGATGGCATTTAGACACGATCTGCAGCATATTAAATGTGACCTGCTAAACCAAGTATATAAAAAAGAGGTCTCTTCCATCTTTGAATCTCATCCCTCCATCTTTTGGATGCAGCATATCTATCCTGACCCCCTCCCCTCCTTCCCACTTATCCATTATCGAATTGACCTCAGTAATTAGAGACACTCTTGCTCTTCCTGTGTGGTTTGAGCGTGTGGTGTCTGTCTCTGCGAGTTAGTCTCAGCTCAGAGAGACTGCGTGCAGTTTCGAGATGTTTTCTGTCGTAAACATGGATTTGAGGCCGGTTTATGCGTCAGCGCTACGAAAGGGGTCTGAAACGCCACATGCTCCACGTGTCTGACATCAATTTGCTTTCCATTTGTGTGCCGTTACTCCACAGCGAAAAACAAATTCATGTCCATGTGTGGTTTTGATATCTGACGTAGCCGATTGATTTTTCTGATGAATGGATAGGGAAAGAGTAAGGGAAGGATTTGGTGAGAAGACTATGATTTCGGATGTGTATTTAATACTTGAGTTCTCTTTGTTTCCTCTTTTACTCATTTAGGGGAGAACAGATGAGTAGTGCCATGTGTGTTTGCATGTGTTGTTGTTTTCCATGGAAAAGAGAGGGAGAAATAAAAGAAATGAAAGTAACCTAAACGAGGCCAGCGTGCAACCGCTAATTATGAAGCTGTTTGGGGAAGGGGAGACCAGGCCAGCATACATTCTTCACATCCAGACTGACTTTCTTTCTTCTTTCTTTCTTTCTTTCTTTCTTTCTTTCTTTCTTTCTTTCTTTCTTTCTTTCTTCTTTCTTTCTTTCTTTCTTTCTTTCTTTCTTTCTTTCTTTTTCTTCTTTCTTTCTTTCTTCTTTCTTTCCTTCCTTCTTTCTTTTTCTTCTTTCTTTCTGTCTTTCTTTCTTTAATTTTTCTTTCGTTCTTTCTTTCTTTCTTTCTTTAATTTTTCTTTCTTTCTTTCTTTCTTTCTTTCTTTCTTTTTCTTCTTTATTTCTTTTCTTTCTTTTCTTTCTTTCCTTTTCTTTTCTTTCTTTCTTTTTCTCATTCTTTCTTTCATTCTTTATTTCTTTCTTTCTTTTTTTTTCTTTCTTTATTTCTTTTATTCAGTTTTTTTCTTTCTTACTTTAATTTTTCTTTCGTTCTTTCTTCCTTTCTTTCCTTCTTTCTTTTTCTTCTTTCTTTTTCTTTCTTTAATTTTTATTTTGTTCTTTCTTTTCTTCCTTCTTTCTTTTTCTTTCTTTCTTTCTTTCTTTCTTTCTTTCTTTTTCTTTTTTTCCTTCTTTCTTTTTCTTCTTTCTTTCTTTCTTTCTTTCTTTCTTCTTTCTTTTTCTTCTTCTTTCTTTCTTTCTTTCTTTTTTCTTTTTTTCCTTCTTTTTCTTCTTTCTTTCTTTCTTTCTTTCTGTCTTTCTTTCTTTCTTTCTTTAATTTTTTTTGTTCGTTCTTTCTTTCTATTTCTTTCTTTCTATTTCTTTCTGCCCCCCTGTTTATTTTTTTCCCTAATTTCTGCTTAACGGAGAGAAGATTTTTTCAACATATTTCGAAACATAATAGTTTTAATAACTCATTTCTAATAACTGATTTCTTTTATTTTTGCCCTGATGACAGTAAATAATATTTTACTAGATATTTTTCAAGACACTTCTATACAGCTTAAAGTGACATTTAAAGGCTTCACTAGGTTAATTAGTTTAGGCAGGTTAGGGTAATTAGGCAAGTTATTGTATAACGATGGTTTGTTTTGTAGACTATCAAAAAATATATAACCTAAAGGGGCTAATAATTTTGTCCTTAAAATGGTGTTTAAAAAACATGCCTTTATTCTAGCCCTAAATAAATAAAATAAGACTTTCCCCTGAAGAAATAATACTATCAGACATACTGTGAAAATTTCTTTTCTCTGTTAAACATAATCTGCGAAATATTAAAAAAATAAATAAAATCAAAGGGGGGCTAATAATTCTGACTTCAATTGTATATACACTTTTGTTGTTGTCGTTGTTGTTGTTGTTGTTTTTGCATTACATCAGTATATTTGTAACTCAATTTTTTGTCCATGTTTGTTTGTTCGCTCATTTGTCTGTTTGTATTTGTCCCCTTGGTTTGAGCAAACTTTTAAATTTTATTTTCAAATTAGTTTTGTTAGTTGTTTTGTTTTCACTCTTTTTGAGGTTCTGTAGATGTAGGCTGTAGTCTTGTGTGTCATCCACATTTTCAGTTGTTTATTAATTAGTTCCTTAATTTCTTTCAGTAAATATTTGTTTATTTTTGCATAAATCTTTAATGTCTTATCTGTGTATTTGTCAGTTCTTTATTTTTGTTATTTTAGTCATTTATGATTACTTTCCTTATATTTATAAATTCATATGCAGGGTTGTTCAAATCATTGATCAGATGACTAAAATCTTTGGCCTCAGTGTAAGTTGTACTCATCCTCATTAATTACTATGTTTTTACTCTTCTCGTAAGTGTCCTGAAGAGAGAGAGAGAGAGAGAGAGAGAGAGAGAGAGAGAGAGAGAGAGAGAGAGAGAGAGAGAGAGAGAGAGAGAGAGAGTGTGTGTGTGTGTGTGTGTGTGTGTGTGTGTGTGTGTGTGTACGTGTTTTTGTGACATATCAGGACACAAATCTGTATAATGACATAGGTATGACACAGGTATTACAAAAAGCAGGTGAAATATGAGGACATTGGTGACGTCCTCACTTCTCAAAAGCTTATAAATCACACAGGATGAGTTTTGTTCAGGGAGTAAAGCTGTACACTGGCTCCTGTGATGGTTGGGTTTAGGGGTAGGGTGGGGTGAGGGCAATATAATACGGTTTGATCTGTATAAAATGAATGGAAGCCTATGTAATGTACCCACTTTTCACAAAAACAAACATGTGTGTGTGTGTGTGTGTGTGCGCGCGCGCGCGCGTGTGTGTGTGTGACTTGACAAAGACTTGAGTAAGACAAAGACTTTTATCCACTCTGTGAGTTTGTACTTGTAATTTACTCTGCTGTGATAATGGCTGTTGGTAATTGTTACAGTGTGTGTGAGCACATAATTTTAGTCTGGAATGAACACACACACAAACACTCACGCAATGTCTGCTGAGTCCATGCACTCTACCTTCCATTCTACATTCTCTCTCCCCTCTCATTCATAACTTTATCTGTCTGCTCTGTTATATCAGTAAATCAGGGTGTGGGACAGAAAAGATATTATAATGTGTGTTGCGAGGCTTACTTTTGTTTACATGTTTTGAGATCAGATTTGGAGAACTTTTCTTAAAAGTATTGCAATGATGCTTATGTGATTGTTTCATGGGGGAAAATTAAAAGAAATTCCCAGTTATTCAGAAATACAAGCGGGAGATGAGCTTACAGGAATAAGTTGGCCAGAGCTCCAGAGAGGACTGAATCAACTAATATAAACCGTTTGGATGAGGAAAAAGAATTTTAATGAAGTTATATCTTCCAGCAAGATTGAGAAATACACCAGCAGCCCTGAAATAAAGAGAAAACAAAAGGTCAGAGTGACAGAAATATAATGTGAGAAAGACAAATAGTGGGAAATGAAAAGAGCATTGTGCTTACTAAATGTTGTATTTTTCTTTTGCCGTGTTGATTTTCGCTGAGCTGTAGTTTTGTTTGTCTCATGGGAATGTTGGTTTGCATACAGCTCTGTTGGTTTTGTTTTTAGTGCTGTATTGTCCTGCTGTCCTGTCCTGACCTGTGTGTCAGTCGCTCAGTCTCCATCAAAACAATTGTACGTCTACGTTAAACATCATCCATATGCCCAAGTCATCATCCATATGCTCTTTTATTGTTGGTTGTATGGATGATGTAATACAGGGTGACGATTATATTAAAGTGATTAAATATTAAAGGCTCAGTATATGATTTTCACCACTAGAGGGTGCGTATTCACAACAAACAAAGGTGTATTTTGATGGCGTGTGGAATCATTACAATGCAAAAATCATGTTCACAGATGAGCCAAAATTTTCAACAGGTATAATCATGGTAGCTAGGTAGCCAAACCACGTAGGGTTGTCAAAAGTATCGAGTTTGGTATCGATCGGTACTGAAATTTTAAAAACAGCATTTTCCCAATAATGTTTGAGCACTGTTAAGCACGTTCTTAAAAACAGATGTTTGGCCATTGTGTTCATGTGCTCAACAGAAATGATTAGCCACGAAGGTGATCACGGGAAACAAAGATACGGGAAACTGGAGCATTTCAAAAAGCCATGAAGATCAGTCGATCCATTTCAGCTCATATACAGACCAGCTGATCAACGCAATTTTAAAGCTCTCCAGTGTCCCTCGACACTTTTGACAACACTAAAACAAAGTGAAACGAGACCGCTGATGAGAGATGAATGGGATGCAGCACAAAAGCAGCTGAGCTTTTATTATGCCACGTTCGACCGCTACCGTTTTTTCCTGTTGACATCACATGGGAAAGAAGCAGCACTGTTTTATCAAACTAAACACATTTTGATATTCTATTTTAATGATGCTCTCTGCAGTCTCATAAAACACACAGCACATTAAAGTGTCTTTGGTGTTTCCCTGTCTTCTATCAAACCAATTCGAGGGTGCATCATTAGCATGGAGACACTGGTTGTCAAACTGATCATCAGAGAATTACCACTACTCCATACAGATTACAAAACTAAACAAATTTAGTTGTTCACCTGAAGAATAACAATCTATACTAGCAGAAAAAACATTGTAAATTTTGATTTTGCACAGATTTTAATAAGAGGCAAGATGAACAAAGTACAACAGAAACTTCATAAAGACAAGCAAAACTGAATTTATATGAACTCACACTTCAATTGTATCATGGTTGGTTTGGCATTTCAACTCATTTGAATTGTTACATATTTGAATACATTTTCAACAGGTTTGCAGTGAATTTTTGCTATACATCCTTAATAATTAGGATAAGAGCATTCATTTAAACAAACTCATTTCATTTTTCATGTCTCTTTACACTTGTGTTAACTTGCACTATAAAAAATGCAGGGTTCCACACAATTCATTTGTTGTATCAACACAAATCGATTAAGTTAACTTGACAAATTTAAGTGGCTTGAACACAAAACAATTAAGTTTCCCAAAAAAATATCTGAAATTGTGTTGTTTCAGCTCATTTTAAGTAAGTAGTTTGAACAAGCAGCAACACTTTTTTTTGAGTGTACACTACCTGGCAAAAGTCTTGTTGCCTATCCAAGTTTTAGGAACAACAAATAATAACTTGACTTCTTGTTGATCATTTGGTATCAGAAGTGGCTTATATGAAAGGCAAAGACCTCTAGATTACGCTTATTTTACCAAAATAAAATATGATCATGCCTTGATTTTAATTATTTAATTAGGACAGTAAGGTCTGACTTTGTTTAGACAAAAATCTTGTCACTTAACAGAAATAATGTACAGTATAGAATATAAAGTCACGGTGCAGTGGAAAAATAATTAATATTGTGTATGACTCCCACGAGCTTGGAGGACTCCATCTATACATCTCTGCAATGACTCAAATAACTTATTAATAAAGTCATCTGGAATGGCAAAGAAAGCGTTCATGCAGGACTCCCAGAGTTCATCAAGATTCTTTGGATTCGTCTTCAATGCCTCCTCCTCCATCTTACTTCAGACATGCACAATAATGTTCATGTCTTGTGACTGGGCTGGCCAATCCTGGAGCACCTTGACCTTTTTTGGTTTCAGGAACTTTGATGAGGAGGCTGAAGCATGAGAAGGAACGCTATCCTGCTGAAGAATTTGCCCTCTCCTGTGGAATGATATTCAAAGTGGGCGGAGTCTGTGCCTGTTCAAATGCCACTGATACTGTATAACAGATTGATGAACGATCAAGTTATATCATAGCATCACTATATTATTTCCACCAAAGCAGAACGGCTTGGCTCCTCTGAGTCGTTTTCAATGGCATGCTGGATCCTCTCAGCATGCTCATCGCAGCAGCTCCATGTGTCAATCACATTTCTGCTGACTGTGCACATTGAGCAGATGGAGAGAGAGAGTCTCTACAGCCCTTTTGCCCTTCATCAGCCCCGTAAAAACATCTCGCTTACTCTGATTAACGCAGACACTGTTTCATCCCCAGACACTGACACAAATATTCAAGGATAGCGTAAAATGAAGTTACCTCAACAAAGTAAACAAAAGTTACTCATATTAATTAGAAACTGTAGGAACTTTATTTGATAAAAAGAGACCGTTTAATTAATTCAATTCAATTCATCTTTATTTGTATAGCGCTTATACAATGTAGATTGTGTCAAAGCAGCTTCACATGGAAGATTATAGTGAATTGAAACAGTGTCAGTTCACTTTCAGAGATTAAGTTCAGTTTAGTTTAGCTCAGGTCAGTGTGGGTTAATAATCACTACTGAGAGTCCAAACACTGAAGAGCAAATCCATCAATGCGCATCGTCTGTCCTTTGAGCATCACAGGAGTCAGTCTCATGCTCTCACTCCACGATGACCACCACAGCAGCTGCTCAGGATACGGCCTGGTCCAGAAAACCTTGGGATCATCTCGTCGCTGGTCTTGGATCGCATCAGTGGCACTGCATAGTCTGAGGGCCTCTGGATGAGTACCCCCAGGTGGAAATACAGAATAAGGAGAATAATTAGCGTAGCTGCTGTTCATAGTGTATATAAACAAGAAGCAAAATCCTGTGTGGGGCACATCATGCGTCATAGCGCTATGTAGTGCAATGGAGTGTATGCTTTGCTAAGAAGATCGGTCTATAATCTAGTTTTGAAGAGCGAGCGTGTGTCTGAGCCTCGGACATTATCAGGAAGGCTATTCCAGAGTTTAGGGGCCATAAATGAGAAGGCTCGGCCCTCCTTTACTCGATTTAGCTATTCTAGGTAATACAAGAAGTCCTGAGTTTTGAGATCTTAAAGAGCGGGTTGGGTTGTAGCGAGACAGGAGGTTGGTTAGATAAACAGGAGCTAGATTATTTAAAGCTTTATAGGTAAGGAGTAATATTTTAAATTCAATATGAAACTTAACAGGCAGCCAGTGTAAAGAGCATAAAATTAGGTTGATATGATCATATTTTCTAGACCTGGTAAGAACTCTGGCAGCTGCATTTTGTACTAGCTGAAGTTTGTTAATAGAGGATGCTGGGCAACCAGCAAACAGAGCATTACAGTAGTCTTGCCTAGAAGTCATGAAAGCATGGACTAGCTTTTCTGCATCTGATATGGATAGCATACTTCGCAATTTAGCAATATTTCTCAGATGAAAGAAGGCAGTTTTTGTGACATGGGATATATGATTTTCGAAAGTTAAGTTGCTGTCTAATATGACAACCAGATCTTTTATAGTAGAGCTAACGCTAACTTTGTATCCCTCTAGTTGCAGGTCCAGTTGTGAGATCTGCTGTGTACAGGATTTAGGCCCAATAAGTAATAATTCTGTTTTGTCTGAGTTTAAGAGAAGAAAATTGTTGGTCATCCAGTCTTTAACATCTTTGATACACTCAGTTAGCTTAGACAGTTCAGACATCTCAACAGGTTTAGTTGAAATGTATAATTGAGTATCGTCTGCATAGCAATGAAAGCTAATCCCGTGTTTTCTAATAATGTCCCCCAGGGGAAGCATGTATAATGTAAACAGCAAAGGGCCTAAAACTGATCCCTGAGGGACCCCGTACTTTACTGGCCTGACTTGTGAAAGCTGTCCAGTAATATTCACAAACTGGTAACGATCAGCTAAGTATGACCTAAACCATTCAAGAGCTTGTTCTTGGACACCTGTAGAATATAAGCGGTCTATGAGAATATTGTGGTCAATGGTGTCAAATGCGGCGCTAAGATCGTGTAGAACTAAAAGTGAGATGCACCCTTGGTCAGCAACTAAGAGTTTTACATGACAACTGACAAATTGCACTCATCACATTTTTTTTCAGTACATTTTATTGCAAAAAGATATTTTAGATATACGTTTTAGCAATATGTTTTGTGCCAACTACTTAAATATATAGTGTGCAGCAATATAAAAAATAACAAATAAGAGACTAACAACAAGTGCTTAAGATAACAAAAAAATATTAGATAAGAATATAGCCAACATGGCGTTCAGAAAAAACATGGGCACGAGCCCTAACTGGAAAATGGAGACTTTAGTTGTAATTCAAAAGTGTTTTTAATTTGCTCTACTTTGTTCTGTAGAACTTTAGAAAATGCATAAATGCCTAAAGGAGATGTGACTATAAAGACTTTAAAGTGCACAACAGTGTTATTGACAAATAATTTCTTGTTATATATACAGTTGAAGTGAAAATTATTAGCCCCCCTTTGATTATTATTTTTAAATATTGACAATATTTTTTCTTATGGAGAAAGTCTTATTTGTTTTATTTCGGCTAGAATAAAAGCAGTTTGTAATTTTTTAAAAACCATTTTAAGGACAAAATTATTAGCCCCTTTAAGCTACATATTTTTCAATAGTCTACGGAACAAACCATCATTATACAATGACGTACCTAATTACCCTAACCTGCCTAGTTAACCTAATTAACCTAGTTAAGCCTTTAAATGTCACTTTAAGCTGTATAGAAGTGTCTTGAAAAATATCTAGTCAAATATTATTTACTGTCATCATGGCAAAGATAAAATAAATCAGTTATTAGAAATGAGTTATTAAAACTATTATGTTTAGAAATGTGTTAAAAAAAAAAAATCTTCTCTCCCTTAAACAGAAATTGGGGGGGAAAAATAAACAGGCGGGCTAATAATTCTGACTTCAGCTGTATGCTCTATACAGCTGCAGTGTCTACGGACAGAGTACACATAGCTGCACATCCGAACATCAAAAGCGAGCCTGAATTCAAAAAGACATCTACACTTGTCACTGCCATGTTTGTTAATCTTTAATGCTACAATTTTGCTCATTATGAGTCCATATTTTTGTATTTCCCTTTCAATTGTTTTTGATTGTTGTTGGAAAACAGATGGAGTTTTTTCTTTTAGCAATAAATGAGTGACCATAATAATGGACCATTTGGAGTATGATTGAAATGTTGATTCATTTTGGAAATTGAACTGTGAATTTTTTTCTTCTTTATTACAAATTAGCAGTACTTTCCACAACTATATATAGTTTGTGCATTCTTCCAGATTTTATAATATTTGTGTATGTAATTGGTGGTTGGATTTGTCATGGGTAAGGAATTACACTATAAATTCTATTATTCTAATTGATAGACGAAATGCTACCTGGCGCCCTTAATGGGCATTAATCAAAATGTATTATATTTTGTTTAATGCAGTAATCAAAATGTATTATTTTTGTTTAATGGAGTAAAGAAACTCAAATAGGCTTTGAACAAAAGAATGCAGAGTAAATGGTGACAGGATTTTCAGTTTTGGGTGAACTATCACTTTGACCAACTTGACTTGGCAAATATATTTTTTCCAGCCAGCTTGGAGTAAATGATTACATCCCTCTGCAATGAGTTTTGTGGATATATTTTAATATTATTCTGGTTCAAGTAATTGATTAAATGCAAGTATTTGGCATGACTCATAAAAGACAAAAATCATATAGTTATACAAATTGCTAATATAATGAATTAATGAAAAAGTCTGATATTAATAAATCAGCATATTTTTTGCATGAGTTCTGAACATAAGTGGTACGAAAGAACCAGCATCCATAAGTAAGAACATTGCAGAGAGGCATGCATACAGTTGCAAAACAATGTAACATATCAATCTCCTCTCTAAACCGAATTTGGTCTGGTCTTGTCGCCGTGAGAGTTCAGATTGCTCCGAATCTCTTTTCTGTGAATGTGTGGGAGATGAAGAGAAAGCAGAGAGAATGAAAACAGACAGACTGATTAACCACGACATGCTGATTTTGGCTTCTGTTTTCAGCTGCTCTCTCTCTTTCTCTCTTTCTCTCTTTCTAAATGATAGCAGAAGATGTCTGCACTTGTTTAACCAACTGAGCCATATGATATACAGCATTTCAGCAGTTTGTTGTTTTGTTTATACGTGCGTGTAACAGAGAAGGGTGCGCATTCCTCCTTTTGTCTTCTTTCTAGACTCTTGTACCTCCCGTATCAGTCTGAACACAGTGTTATGATAGCAGCATTAAATATGAGGTGAATATAGAAAAAAAAAAGAGTCCAGTCTTGACTAATCCAGCTGCTTTTACCGGGAAGAAATGAGAAAACTTCCTTGCACCCCCTGGAAGATGTACAGTAACCTCTTTGAGACATCCCTCTGATCGGCATGATTTTCTCTGAGTCACGTCTTAATCATAAAGCTGCCTTCTTGCCCTAAAGACACAAATTTGCAGGAAGACAAAATTATGTTTTAAGCGTTTGACTCATGCGATCTGGAGATTCCCTACATAAAAGTGCACTTTTGTGAGTGTGTGTGTGTGTGTTTGCGGAGTAATTAGATGTTTCCTGTTTATACCTGAGTGGAATGATCGTAAATATTTGGATGGTTTAGTTTGTCTAGGTATGCCAAAGAGCGGTAAACAGATGCTGAAACACAGATACATGTTGTAAAGTTGAATTTATTAACCAACAAACTATGCAAAACATGAAGAAGATGGTCAGAAACGCACACACACACACACACTTCAGAATGAAGTTCATCCACTGTATGCCGCTGCCACCTACAGACCAAGTATTTGCACTTCCAGAGCCAGCTGATTTCAGTCATTTGTGCAAAATAATGCATTTCACATGTCATTTAAGTTAATAAATGTTTTAAATGTTTATTATAATTAATTATTTATTACAAATCTATTTTAGAAAGTTTTTGGATGGAGGAATGTGATGCATTTGGCATTAAATAGTCAGTAGTAGAAAACTCTTATTTTGAAACCTACTTTCCTCTCATTTTACATGTGCACACACACACACACACACACACATACACACACAGAACTCAACTCTGACTGTGTGTTAGACACTCAAACTGGAATCAGATGGTGAAGTTTAACCCTTCACTTTGCAAACTTGTGTGTGTGTGTGTGTGTGTGTGGTGTGTGTGTGTGTGTGTGTGTGTGTGTGTGGGGTGTGTGTGTGTGTGTGTGTGTGTGTGTGTGTGTGTTTTCAGCAGTGATGTTTTGTTAGGTGTGTTTTGGGGTTTCAGTCTGCCATCAATTATTAGGTCAGAGTCTGTCATTGGGCTTGTGTGTGTTTGTAATAGAGAGAGAGAGAGAGAGAGAGCTTTAGCTGAGTGGCAACTTTATTGTGTTGTGTGTGACAGGCTGTTTCTTTACATTCTGCTTTCTAATACAGGAACTGAAGCCAAGATTAATCACTAAATACGTTGAATGTTATGCAAATGTAACACATTCAAACTCCACATTATCTATGCAAAACTCTGGATGTTAGATATCGATACATGAAATTAGATGCCGTTACAGGCTGCACTGATAAAATGTAAAACAAATGAAAAAATTGAGAAATTGAAGATGTGAAGATCTCTGGAAATTGAGATGAAGTTTAGTATGAAAGAAGTCATTGCAAATTATTTGAAATTAAGTGCAGTTTTGACTTTTCAAGTTGAACTATTTAGACCTATCAAGTTTTATAAAGGGCGATACGGTGGCTCAGTGGTTAGCACTGTCGCCTCACAGCAAGATGGTCGCTGGATTGAGTCCCAGCTGGGTCAGTTGGCATTTCTGTGTGGAGTTTGCTTGTTCTCACCGTGTTCGCGTAGGTTTCCTCCGGGTGCTCCAGTTTCCCCCACAGTCCAAAGACACATGCTATAGGTGAATTGAATAAACTAAATTAGCTGTAGTGTATGAGAGTGTGTGTAAATAAGTGTGTATGGATGTTTCCCATATTGTGTTGCAGTTGGAAGGGCATCCATCAGTGTCAAACATATGCTGGAGAAGTTTGTGGTTTATTTCACTGTGGCTACCCCAGATGAATAAAGAGACTAAGCTGAAGGAAAATGAATAAAGGAATGAAACTTATTCAATTACAAGAAAAAAAATCTAATTGTAAGAAATGATGCTGCAATAATAAAGTATAAAATAAACAAAATAAAAATGTTGAGGTAATTGAGAATAAGTTTTTTTTTTCTTAAATCATTATCAGTCATTCAATTAAGTTTGCAATAAGTTGCAATTATGATTTGCAATTATGAAAACTTGCAATTGTAAGATTAGCAATTTGGAGAAAAAGGTGGTCAACTATAGGAATTAACATGCATTTGTGAGAAATAAATATGTAGTTTTGAGTTGTTGTTATGTTATTACGTTCTAAAGAACAAATTTTCAACTGTGAAAAGTGCAAGTTTAAGAAAAAAGTTACAAAAACCTGTACATTTTTCCAATTATAAATTACAATTACAGAAAAAACAGGCATAAAAAATGTAAGTTCCAAAGATAATTGAAATTCGAAAAAACAAAACAAAAACAAAATGGACAAAGCAAAACAAAAAAAGACATTCACAAGACGCCAAATATAATTGAAATTCAAATAAAAAACAAAACAAAAACAAAATAGACAAAACAAAAAAAGACATTTACAAGATGCCAAAGATAATTGAAATTCAAATAAAAAACAAAAACAAAATGGACAAAACAAAAAAAAAACATTCACAAGACGCCAAAGATAATTGAAATTCAAATAAAAAACAAAACAAAAACAAAATGGACAAAACAAAAAAGACATTCACAAGACGCCAAAGATAATTGAAATTCAAATAAAAAACAAAAACAAAATGGACAAAACAAAAAAAGACATTCACAAGACGCCAAAGATAATTGAAATTCAAATAAAAAACAAAACAAAAACAAAATGGACAAAACAAAAAAAGACATTCACAAGACGCCAAAGATAATTGAAATTCAAATAAAAAACAAAACAAAAACAAAATGGACAAAACAAAATAAGACATTCACAAGACGCCAAAGATAATTGAAATTCAAATAAAAAAACAAAACAAAAACAAAATGGACAAAACAAAAAAAGACATTCACAAGACGCCAAAGATAATTAAAATTAAAAAAAAAAAGGCCAAAACAAAAAAAGACATTCACAAGACGCCAAGGATAATTGAAATTCAAAAAAAAAACTAAACAAAACAAATGGACAAAAAACAAAAAAAGACATTCACAAGACGCCAAAGATAATTGAAATTCAAAAAAAAAAAAAGGCCAAAACAAAAAAAGACATTCACAAGGTGCCAAATACAGATTCATAATATCTTAATAGATAGAGCTTTTACATTTTTTCACAGCTTTAAAAGACTTCATTAAAATAATAAGTTTGTTAACAAAAACATAATATATGGGGGATTTGAAGTCTGCATTTGTGGATAAAGAATTTACCGTTTAAAATGGTAAAATTAAAACATGAAAACTTCCAGTCATGTGAAACTGTTCCAATTAAAAGTAATAATTTTTAATATTTTAGCTTTAATTTTTGTTGCATTCACAGAATATTTAGCACTTCTGCTGTGATACGAGTGTGTGTTTGTGATTGTTTTTGCATGTGTGTTAGGATGTGGTTTCAGAGTCGTGTCACAGTGGTCATCTTATGGTCAGCGGTGACAGTGCGGGGAATGTGGCCTGTCAACTCCACTTGATTGTGTGCATTTCTGTAAACACTGTCTTAACTAAATGATACCGTCAGCGTAACCATACAATTACAGAGAAAGAGAATGAGGGAGTGCACTTGCACATTCTGAATCCATCTGTCCACCAAAGCACAAGTGTGTGTTTGCATATTGCAGCAAAAGCAACATTACGCTGGAATGGTTCATTTACATACGTCTTTGTCCTTATCCAACGGCACAAAACACTTGGAAACCAGAGCTGCAACTGGACTGCCTTTATCAGATGGTCTGGCCTTGTTCTAAACCGCTGGACCTGTCAAACAGACACGACTTGGCACATTGTTTGTTTTTGAGGTAAAGGACTCTATAGCTGCAGTCCAAGCTGTCTTATTGGCTGGAATATTCTGAGGGAGGATGCTAAGCATAAGGTGTCATCAAAAATAATAGATGTGCCTGAGACACTTCACCAACTGCTACTTTTAAAAAGAATTCTGTTGTCTAATGGAATTTCATTGTGTTGAGTCAGTTCCAATTAGTTACATTCTGTTAAACTAATGACGTAATACAAAAATGAACCATGTTTAATGAAAATAAAATCTAAAGGACCTGGTTTTTGTAGATAAACTTGCACAAAAAGTAAGCTAACTATTGTTTTACTCTAGTTTAATCAGGGTATATGAAGTAAATCTGTGGTTATACATTTAATAGCAACCGTTACATCAAAAGAAATGAAAAAAAAGGTTTTAAAAACCATGGTTAGTTTTCATAAGGAAGCTAAATTGTCCGTAGTGTATGGGTGTTTCCCAGTGATGAGTTGTGGCTGTAAGGGCATCCGCTGCAATAAATGAATGAATGAATTTTCATAAGGGTAAGAACAAAGTACAATATATGCTATTTTAGTCAAATACTAACTAGTAATCAGTAAATAATTTATATTAAACATTAAATAAAGTCTTTAATAATAACTAAAGACATTTTGGTAACAATTTACTTAATAATAATAATAATTCCTTACATTTATATAGCGCTTTTCTAGACACTCAAAGTGCTTTACACATCACCACCAGTGTGCAGCATCCATATTGCGATGGCAGCCATATTGTGCCAGACCGCACACCAGGTGATTGGTGGATAGGAGGCCGAGTGATGAAGCCAATTATGATATGGGGATGGTTAGGATGCCGTGATGGACAGAGGCCAGTGGCCAAATTTGGCCAGGATGCCGGGGTTAAATCCTTACTCTTTTTCGAAGGACATCCTGGGATTTTTAATGACCACAGAGAGTCAGGACCTCGATTTAACGTCTCATCCGAAAGACAGTGCTCACTGAGTGCCCTTCACTATACTTGAACGTTAGAACCCACACAGACCACAGGTTGAGCGCCCCCTGCTGCCCTCACTAACACTTCTTCCAGCAGCAACCTAGCTTTCTCATGTGGTCTCCCATCCAGGTACTGACCAGGCTCATCCTTGCTTAGCTTCAGTAGGCGACCATGTGAGAGTTGCAGAGAGGTAGCTGCCGGCTACTTGAAGTTGTCATTACAAAAACAAAGACAGGCTATGTTTTATTTGTCAATTTTTCCATAGCAAAGATATCTAAAAAAAAATGTCATCTTTGCTTTTAAAATGACATAACTGAGCTAAAGACAATTAATGACAGTTGTCATAAAAATGCATAAAGTGTTTAATATTCATGATGTGTCATAATGATAATTCTACAGATTACAGCATATTCGATTAGTTTGCCGCATGCTAAGTTAATAGCAGTGTTTGTTATTCTTCATAAATATGTTTTTGATGATTTCTGTTCATCCATCATCTTCAAACAGTCAGTGTCATCACTCAAAGTAAAAACAATTTTTTTTTTTTTTTGCACGTTCTGTGGTGGTACAAAACACTACATTCATAAATAAATAGGATGACATTTCACCGATATGATTTTTTTTCTTCTTTTTTTTTAATAAATTAATGAATTAATTCAGCATTTAAGGTTTTTAAATGATGGTGACTTTTTAATGGCTAACAGCTTTATCTTGTATGGTGTTCATTTGACTGTAGTTTTTCATAGTCAATGTGTTCTCAAGTGTTTACACTTCTATCTTTGAGAGAAAATTAAATAAATTACGACTGCATAGAAATTACAAATAATAAAAAAGTTCATACATTTAATGAAACTAAAAAAATGAAGGTATAAAAAAATAAATGTAATCATTCATTCATTCATTTTCTTTTCGGCTTAGTCCCTTTATTAATCAGGGGTCGCCACAGCGGAATGAACCACCAACTTATCCAGCATATGTTTTAATCAGCGGATGCCCTTCCAGCTGCAACCCATCCCTGGGCATACACACTTATTCACACACAAACACTACGGACAATTTAGCCTACCCAATTCCCCTTTACCACGTTTTTGGACTTGTGCATGGGGGAAACCGGAGCACCTGGAGGAAACCTACGTGAACATGGTGAGAACATGCAAACTCCACACAGAAATGCTAACTGACCCAGCCAAGGCTCAACCAGCGACCTTTTTGCTGTGAGGCGATTGTGGTACCCATTGCGCCACCGTGCGGCCCCAAATAAATGTAATCAAAATTTTATATTCATATAGCAACTCGTATATAATCATAAAATAACACTATATCACAGACTTTGTTGTCATTGAAAGACAGCATTCTAGGAATTTCCAACGCAATCTCATGGCAATTCGTAACTTTTTGATTTAGTGGCTAATTCGTATGAATTTGTACGATCTAATTCATACAAATATGTACGATTTGCTCATCACCCAATGACGGTTGGGGTTAGGGGTGGGGTTAGGTGCCACGCCTCCTTTATGAAATCGTACATTTTCGTACGACTGAACTCGTACAAATTCGTACGAATTAGCCACTAAACTGACAAAACGTAAAATACTTACGTTTCCTCGTGAGATCAGGCTGGAATTTCATATTCACTAAACATGTGATGTTGGCATAGATCAAAATCTAAGAAGTCAGTGTCATTTTATATCTATTATTTAAAATGTAATTTGTAGTGCAAAATAACCGAAAGCGAGGATCACCTTATCATGACAACATACATGTATGTTTTCTTGTTACTTTCTAAAAAGAAGTTAGCCATGTTTCAACTTAATTGTTTTGTTAGACACGATTTAAATTAAGTTACATAAATAAATTTCAAGTTTAAATTGCTCATAAGGTCAATACAAACAAATTTTGGTTTGGAAATTCAAACTAGATGTTTGTATTTTATAGTTACAGTAAGTATTTTAGCGTGTTACTGTATAAAGGGGACCTGGTTTATGCTGCACTTACACACACACTAACAAAGCGGAGGGTGGCTCATGTTTAAAAGAGAAGATTCATGAGGATGTTCTTACATAAACTTCCCTGAAACAGGCCAGACCATCTGCCTTTACCTTTAAAGGTGCAGTATGTAAGTTTGACACCCAGTGGTTGAACTAGGTATTGCACTCCTGGATCATAATAAAAGTACGCTAGGATGCCAGATTGTGTACAGGAGCGTGTGATTTAAACTGTGTTCTAAATAAAAGCAACGACACGCGATAGAGGGAATATTTTCCATATTAAAAGGAGTTTTTGTCCTAACCAACACCTCGAATTGATATATTAGAAATGGCTTCTATTTCTCACAGCTGAACAACAGAAACCTATGACAGCTAGATCACCTCAGGTAAGCCTTGTGTGCTTTATTCTGTGCTAAATGCTAACAATGCGAGTTTGAATGCATTTTACATGGCATTTGTTGCCATATACTGAAAGCAGAAAGTTCACCTCAGATCTTGAAAATACAATAAACCGTCTGAAATTGAACTTTAGAACTAAACACATATGAGTGATTCAGCATCTACATTGATGTTAAAGTGGGTTAACATGTATTAAATAGATTCTAAACCTTACCGTTTCGTGAGCGAGTGCATATTCTGTGCTTCTGAAAGGCTGTATTTACATTTCTGTCGTGTCTCGTCTGGTGCAAACAGCCAAATAGCTGATCACTGCCTTTCTCGTCACAGCGTGTTGTTAGGACACGCGGTTACAATGTAACCTGCTCACCTAATGTTTACGTTCATAATATTTATGTAATTTGCTAATTAATAACCTCATGTGGAACTGCATCTGTCTCCCATACTGTTCTTTTTGGTCACGGACGCATGCTTTCAGAGTCTTTCTGAATGAATGAATGAAATACGCTGTTTTCCAACAAGGCAACCCAGGGTGCTGAAATATAATTGGCTAAACTGGCATCGTGCATATGAAATTTATCTAAACAAAGACAGAGTTCCGGCACGGAAAACCCATTTTCAAAGCAGAATATCTGACTTCAGCATTGTTTTTCAGTTAAACAAGTATGTTCACTTGGGATGTTTCTTAAATATCTGCACACATATTATGGTATTTTTATGCTTTAGAAGAGTCAAAAACTTACATACAGCACCTTTAAGAGATCATCCATCAGCTGTATTACCTTTAAACTGCATTACCTTTAAGAGCATCTCATTAACTGTGCAGTTATCGCTTGATCTGTTTAAACCGCTTATGCCTCACTCCATTCATCTGCCTGCAGTTCTTTAACTTTCATTGTCTTTCGGTTTTCGCCTTAAAATCTGCCTCTTCTTTGCTTCTTCATCTCATATTCATCCCATGTACTCCTCCATCTGTTTTAGTTTTTCACTGTAGACAGATTGAATTGTTATCCTTGACAACCAAACACAAGGCAACTGATGCAAACATCCTAGAATTCTAATGTTTAAAAAAACTACATTCAGTCATCAAGGAAGGTTTTGCTCATTGTGTGGAAATCAGATAGAATATTAGATAATGCAAAAACTAAATATTCAAAATGAAAAAAAAAAAACATTCAAGTTCAAATAATTATGGTGGCTTGAGAAAGCCATACTGTTCTTCTTCTTCTTCTTCTTCTTCTTCTTCTTCTTCTTCTTCTTCTTCTTCTTCTTCTTCTTCTTCTTCTTCTTCTTCTTCTTCTTCTTCTTCTTCTTCTTCTTCTTCTTCTTCTGAGACTAATTTCTATATGCATCTCCTTCTAGACCATTCATACTACAACCACCAAACTAACTCCAGACCTCCAAACTGTTTTGACTCGGGTTGCTATATCTTTTCCAACTGATCTGACTTATGGTTTACCGAAAACTGACCCGGAAAATTTAGAAAAGTCCCATTGACTTAACATTGGACCAAACTTTGTGACCTCATAACTTTGCGCCAGGCTGTCATACAGACTTAAGTTTGGGCTCATTTAACTCAGACTACCAATCTGCCAATCACTGATGACCTTTCAACTTTTTAGCTACACCCTAGCAACCACTTACTGCACCCTAGCAACTGTTCCATAGACTTCCATTGTAAAAACTTTCATTGACTTTACATTGGACATACTAACAACAAACCAATTCATACTAACAATATACAAATCCATACTAGAAACATACTAAAGACATACTAACATAATTCATACTATAATCATTCTAGCAACTTGATAATTCATACTTAATTCATGCTAACAACATGCTACGTTATGCTAGAAACATGCTACCATAATTCTAATTCATACTAGAAACATGCTAATTTTGTTAGCAACTGCCTAGCAACCACTCATAACACCTTAGCAACCACCTAGCAACGCCTTAGCAACCCCTTAGAACACCCTAGCAACTGCCTAGCAACACCTTAGCAACCATCAAGCAACTCTATGCAACCACCTAGCAATGCCTTAGCAACCACCTAGAACAACCTAGCAACTGCCTAGTAACCACTCAGAACACCCTAGCAACACCCTAGCAAGAAACATGCTAACATATATGTGTAGTTATCTCTCTATGCCAACAGCTTCAAACTTTTTAAAAATGACTTCAATTATTTAAACTTTAAAGCTACTTCAGACTTTCAGACTAGGCTTTCTCAAGCCACCATAAAGTTTGTCTATGAACTTTACTTTTCTAGTTATAAATAAACTGTACTGTTATCAAGTCTGAATTTCGTTTTTATTAATTTTATTTAATTTATTATTGTATTAATTTTTGGTTTTATATTAGTTTAAAGAGCTCTCTAAAACTCACAAATGCTGCAAGTACTTCAAAAATATATTAGTATTGAAAAATATATTGCAATTTAATTGAATATGTTAAAGACGTGTGTGTGTGTGTGTATATTTCTAAGCTTTTTTTAGATAACTCACTTTCCAGCAGACACTATTACTCCAATTTCAGTGTCATGATCCTTTAAAAATCATTTTACTGTGCTGATGTTGTTCTTAAAATGTGTATTTTTTTATAATCAATGTTGAGGACAGTTGTGCTGATTAATGTTTTGGTGGAAATATTTAGTTGAAGTCAGAATTATTAGCCCCCTGAATTATTAGCCCCCCTGTTTATTTTTTCCCCAATTTCTGTTTAACAGAGGGAAGATTTTTTCAACACATTTCTAAACATAATAGTTTTAATAACTCATTTCTAATAACTGATTTATTTTATCTTTGCCATGATGACAGTAAATAATATTTTACTAGATATTTTTCAAGACACTTCTATACAGCTTAAAGTGACATTTAAAGGCTTAACTAGGTTAATTAGGTTTACTAGGCAGGTTAGCGTAATTAGGCAAGTTATTGTATAATGATGGTTTGTTCTGTAGACTATCGAAAAACTATATAGCTTAAAGGGGCTAATAATTTTTACCTTAAAATGGGTTTTAAAAAATTTTAAACTGCTTTTATTCTAGCCGAAATAAAATAAAACAAATAATTTTCACATACTGTGAAAATGTCCTTGCTCTGTTAAACATCATTTGGGAAATATTTAAAAAAGAAAAAGAATTCAAAGGGGGACTAATAATTCTGACTTCAACTGTATATATTTTTTTTTTATATTGTTAAGGCTGTTGCCTGCTTGAGCGTGTGTGTCATGACGTCACTCGCTGTTTAAGTCTGGTAGGTCCACCTCTACGCACCTGCGGCAAGATGCGCTATTGCAAATTGGCTATAAATATGTACCGCTGTTGAGTGGGGAAAGAGGAGACTTCACCGCCAGCCATCAAGCTTTATATATTTTATTTAAATTTTCTGCCTTTTTTCCTTAAGTCTTACTTTATTATGCTTTGTTATTTGTTGGGTTGTTAGTCTTAGGTTAATATTGGATATTTGTTGGAGAACATGAGTTTTGATTGTTTATTCATTCTTGCTTAGTTGTGACACATGATTTGTTTGCTTGTTTTGTTGTAATAAATTTACTAGTTTAGACGAAACTGAATTCATGTGTCCTCTCTATGTTGCATTCCCTTGTGGATAATTTTTTTTTTTGAAAAACAGGGTTCATAACAATATCTTTAATAATAGAAATTCCGAAGAACAATATTTATTTCATATATACAATTACAAATGTATTTTTTAATAAATGTATTACAATAAAAAAATATATTTTTAAACTTTACTGTACACGTATGGTATATTAGTGATCTTTATTTCTATAGCGCTTTTTTTTCTATATTACTCATTGTATATTTTTATATGCTTATATGTTATTCATTAAATGAGTTGTTCCACCATTATTCTCATGGCAATTCGTAACTGTTTGATTTAGTGGCTAATTTGTATAAATTTGTATGATCTCATTCATATATAGTTCGATATGCTCATCCCCCAATGGCGGTTGAGTTTAGGGGGTGGGGTAGGGTGCCACGCCTTCTTTTTAAAATACATACAAATATATTTTCGAACGACCAAATTCGTACGAATTAGCCACTGAACTGACAAACATAAAATAGTTCATTTCCTCATGAGATCAGGCTGAATTTTTAGCAAAAGCTGATATTATATAGAGTCGGTTTCTTTTTGCAAACACACACACACACACACACACAAACTAACCTGCAGCTGGTCAGACTCGTGTGCACTGGGTTTCATCTTCATAAACTGCAGAGAGTTGGACTCAATGAGCTGAATGAAATGCCTTTGATCAGGTATAAGGAGGTATTTTACAGCCTGATTGATGAAATGAGAGCTGTACTCCCAAACTGTCAGTGACACCGCAATCCCCTTGACCCCTCTGTATGTTCACCCACCACAGATCATCACTGAATAACCCTGGGCCCTGTGGTCAACCACATCAAGTCTGGGCTCTGTCCTCAGCTCCCATCCTGTTCATTAAGATAGCAAAGCCCTTCCTGTGAGATACTGCTCTGTTAGTCTGAAATTACACTTTTGGAAAGTAGTTCATTGGCTGTTCTGTTCGAACGGAGTCCTAGTTTTCTTTCAAGAGCATTTGGGACTGGGATGGTGTTTTGACGGGATGAAACAATGGTCCACATACCATCAAGCTGCTGTAATGCTGAGCTTGAGTAGCCATTCTTGACAGCACACTGTCTTTGTTTTGTTTTTGGTGCGCATAATTGTTTTCAGGGTTAATAATTGTTTGTTGTGTGATTAGATTTTTTTTGTGCTTGTGGTCTGCAATGGTGGAACCTGTGACATTCTTATTTAGTGTATTTTTGTCCAGATGAAGTGTGTGTGTGTGTGTGTGTGTGTGTGTGTGTGTGTGTGTGTGTGTGTGTGTGTGTGTGTGTGTGTGTGTGTGTGTGTGTGTGTGTGTGTGTGTGTGTGTGTTCATGAAGTTTTACTGCCATTTGATTGTTTACACTCCTCTTTCCGCCTCATTCCTATATGTCCTCTGCAGACTGAATGGATGACTGATGACGTTTTTCCATTTTCTGGACTTTCCTCTGCTTTCTGTCTTAATGTGAATGGATTGCAACATCACATTTTTTGTGTATGTGCATGTTAGAGGTATACTTCATCCAAAAACAAACGTGTTCTTATTATTTACTGAGGTAAAATATGAAGTCTTGTTCATTTCCATGCAATTGACCCTTCACAAAGCCCACCCTTCCTGCAGTGATTTGCAAGTTTTGGCTACTAGCCACTGTCAGTTTGTGCACTCCCTAGAGAAATAATGAAGATTTTCAGGAAAATGCGCATGCTGATTTCAGACAGACGCAGTCAAGGTCTGCCTAAATTATATAAATTTAGAATATGAAAGTCACCCAACATGAAAATTGAACTACCTCATCACCTGATGAAGGTGGATACGGGGTGTTGTGGGATCTAATTAGAATAAAACCTAAGTATCATCTTTTGATACGATGTACTTTTAGAGAAAAATGATGTCCATATATGTGGACTCGTGGTCCGAATTTCCATAAAACACAATAAGGTCACCTTTGTGTAATAGAATGAAAAACTCTTTATTTCTGCCTTGAACACAGCAGTTTTTTTTCTGATTGTTTTTAATGCATTAATAACTCATACACACATATTTTTTGAACATGTTTTGACTATCAGTAAAAACAAAATTTTTTGCCCATTTTGGACAGTTAAAATAGTGTTTGGGACATTTTATATGCTGCAAAACAGTTGCAGGATGTCACTGTATGTCTGTAACAAAATAAATAACATAAGACATAAGAGCTAAAATGTGCTGCCCACGTATGTGGCCACTAAGCTCTAGGAGGTTAAATTTTAAAAACTAAATGTTAGGCCTTAAAAAGTCTTAAAGTCACTAAAATATGGTGTTGTAGGTCTTTAGGGTCTTTGTAGGTCCTTGTATTATTCTTTGTGCATAATAAGCACTAAATTATATGGCTACATCTTAACTTTCTACTAACAGAGAACCATCCATGCAGATCATTCACTCATCCAATCAGAGACTTTTGTTGTTTCCTAGGTTAAGTATGAAATGTAGGGGTAACCGTGCATTCTTCATATTTGCTCCCAGTCTGTGGAATGACTTGCTCATCTCAATTAGACTTCCATCTTTGATCGTATGGCTTTATTTTTGTCTGTTTTTAAATCAAAGTTCAAAACTTTTCTCTTAGACAGAAATGTTTACTTTGTAGCATTTTCGATTGTACATTGCTTTTTATTATATAAAGCACTTTCTTTTAAACTTTTTAATCATCGTCAATTGGTTGTACTCTTGCTTTTTGTGGATTTACTCTTTGTAAAGCATATTGGTCATCTTGAGTTGGTTTAAATGCAATATAAATAAATGGTCATTGTCATCATAAATTCTATATACTGTTAGTCTTATGTAACCCAGCGGTCCTACTTCACCCAGCCTGGTCTGAGCTGGGATCGAACCGGCAATTCTTTACATGGGAGTTGGTTGCTCTATCAAGAAGGCTAAAGACCATGGCTTCTGGCGTGTCTCTCGAGCACCTAAAGAGATCAGAGGAGTGAGGTTTACCTGCATAGCACTTCGCTAGCTGATCTCTGTTACACTAATATAAAACGCATTAGTATCTAACTTTTTTGATTAAAATTGTGCAAAATTTTAAAAACTAAATTTTAGGCCTTAAAAAGTCATAAAGTCACTAAAATATGGTGTAGGTCTTTAGGGTCTTTGTAGGTCCTTGCAGGTCTCTTAATTTTTCTTTGTCCATGTAAAGCTACCCAATTGGTGCAACCAACACTCCATCTAATAAATATCCATGTTTCATGAATTAATCATGCTTTTGTCACACCCTCGGCTCGTTCCCGCAGTCCCAACCACCCCAGCCAATCACCAGCCACCAAACGTGAACCGTCACCTCAATACTAACAGCTCGCACCTGCAACCCCGATCACGAACTCCCTATAAAGTCTCACCTCCTCCAGTCACTCACCGGCCGGAATCAACGTCAGATGGTCTTCCTCATCAGCTCTCCTGTGCTCTTCCGTGGATGTCCCCCTTTCTCCTGTGGATGCAAAGCAACCTGCTCAAGGGAAGTGTTTATATGTGTGTGTGCTGGTGTTACTGAAGAACTGAACCTCTTTGAACTTTGTGTGTGAGATCTTCTCACAGCATCGCCACTTACCTGCTTCATCCTCTGCTGTTGTTGCTTCTCTTGAGTAAATACCTTAACGATTTAACCTCCTTTGTCTTCCTTGTGCGGCCGGGACAGCTTTTGTGTCAAATAATTGTAGTGATTAATAGATTCAGTTCATAAAACTGGTATGAATGTGTAATTCACAAATCATAGTCACTTGGTTCTCAAGTTTCTCTAAAGTTTAATAGCATTAAATGAAAGCTGAAATCCTTTGTCTTTGTTATTACACTAATCTATCATGTGGCTTTGCAAATCTTTAAATATACTGTACTACCACTTTTAATGATACTTTTAGGGTGATTGTTCTATCGTTTCATCCATTTTTTTTCTATCAATTCTTCGTAATTATAAAGTTAATATAATAAATAAAATATTAAAAAATCTTAACAATTTTGTCTTTGTTTGTAGAAAGAAATGAAAGCAGTTAACAACAATGAGAGGACATGTAAATAATTGTTCTGTCCATTTCTGTCCCACTCACATATGAAGTTAAAACTTTAATTACTATGTTTTATTATAATTTTATCCGTAGTTCGAATGAGCTTCAGCACTTGGCCTCTTTCACCGATGTCCAATCTTGCCTCACATACTGACATCATCAGGCTTTCAAGCGCTGACCTTATTTTTGGCTGGTTGTAACCTCTTGACAGCGAAGAGTATCCTTATGGTGCTCTGTTTTTACAGCCTTTCTTATAAAAGGCTTCAGGCATCAAACATACACACATCAACAACATTCCTCCAGCGGTGTGCCCACAACAACAGTGCCCCCTCCCCATAAATGACCCGTCTCCCACTATCTTACCCCAGAGTCCCTGCTGCCCTGAGGGCAGTAGAAGGGCTCCATTGTGTGGAGAAAGGCACCTGGTTTTGGTTAATGCCAAACTGATACACACTCTTTCAGATACACACACACACACACACACTCACAGCAGGGTCAGCTCCCTCTAGAGGCCCATCTGGAGTTCATTTCCTGTCAGACACAGCAAGCCATTACAGGCGTGGTCTGGCAGCCTCGCATGATTGGATGAGAGACAAAGGGCGGGGCCAAACTACATGTCTGTTTTCATTATTGGCTTTTTTTAGCAATCATTTTTGCAATTTCATGCAATTTAGAAGGTTTGCACATATTTTATAGCAGGCAACAGTAAAATTCAGAAGGTTTGGGTAAGCTTTTATTCTGATGAACCAATGCAAAAGCCTGGTTTGTGTCAAATTTTATGAATTACAACAGTAATAATATGGATTTTTTTTTTTTTTAACCATTGGATTCCTCTGTTACTCTAACAAATTATATTTGCGTGGGCTGTGAAACCATAGGGAAAAATCTAGGAGTTGTGATGAATCTTTAAAATTTTACAGGCTGATAAACTGTGTGGTGAAATCTTGTTTTTTGCTTTCTTTCTTTTAAACATTTAAAAAAAAAAACAATCCATTCCTTTATTTTATCAAGTTTGGACAGATATTATTCACTTTATGTCTGCAACAGTAAGACTTTTAATGGGTTCACATGAATAGGATCATATTGCTCCTGTCTTGCGTTCTTTACATGGCTGTCGGTGCGATTTAGAGTGGATTTTAAAATATTATTCTTTGTGTATAAAGCACTAAATTATATGGCTACATCTTAACTTCCTACTAACGGAGCACCATCCATCCAGATCATTCACTCATCCAGAGACTTTTGTTGTTTCCTAAGTCAAGCATGAAATGTTATTTTGAGCAAGTACATAAACAGTCAGTCAAAACTCTATCTCTCTCTTTATCATAGTCCCATTCACAATGGTAGTCTTGTAGAAAGGCTTTTAATTTGAGTGGGACTGGTGGGTTTTTGTAGAGAATATGATCTTCAACATTCACTGATCACCACATGATCATCCTGCAAATACTTGCAGTTGCAGGTTTGCAGCTTTAAATAATCATATTTAATGGTTGCATTTCTAAAAGCTATATTTAGGACGATTCTCCTGAGAAATCTCCATCTTTCAGAGAATTGCAGTTAATTATGCCAAAAGAAGACTTTAGTGCCTGTACATTCCCATGAAGCACTGTAAATGATGTGAGTGAGTTTTCTACTTACTTGTGCATTTGGCTTTTTGTCTAATTTCTAAACACTTTTTTGCTTCAAACCAAAGCTTTCTCGTTGCTGATTAGATCAATTATGGCTTATACTGTAGCTCTAAAAACCTGAAGTGAATGTACAAACAAATAAATCCCTGTGAGACAAAATCAATGGAAAAAGGACAGTCCTTGTTGCACTCTATTCCAAAATGACCAGAAATCTGTGAATCTTTTGTGCTAAAATGATAATTACTCTAACCTGTGATATTAAATAATGCTTATTTGTCCTTGTTTAAATTGTTTACCAAGGCATTTAATAGTTCAGTAAACCGGAATGATTCTTAATGGCGACAGTGTAGCCATATTATTTCAATATAAGCTTTGCTGTATTCGTGTTTATCTGTAATTGCGGCTAATGTTTATTCTAGCATACAGCGACAATAGGGCACCATTAGCTAATTGTAGGTAATAGCTGCAGTAAGTGATAGCGACGGCGTCTGCACTCTTAATAATTGTTTCCTATGACTATAGTTATCAGCCACACAGACCTTTTCTAGAAATCAAGCCAAAGACTCATACACTGACATTTTTTTTCTAGCTACGCTATTGCAACGCTTGTTGCTGTTTTACAGAAATACCACACAGCGTTTATTGCTGAAACGTCTTGTTTTGGTTCATTTGGTTTGGGGTTTATTAAAAAAAGAAAAGTGGGTTTAGGAGTGACTGTAATTTTTAATGTTTGTTGTCTTGAGGCTAAAGTCTTTATTTAATGCTACAAAGGTTAGCCAAGGTGTTTATCTTCCAGCATGCTGGCTTTAGCCTTTAGTGTGTTAAATACATTATATTATGTTAGGTTTTGTGTTCTTGATTTGTTTAATAGTTGTAATTGTTAAGCCATCCATCCATCTATCCATCTATCCATCTATCCATCCATCCACCCATCCAGCCATCCGTCCATCTGTCCATCCATCCATTCATCCTTCCACTTACTTATTTACTTACTTATTCACTTTCTTATTGACATATTTATTCATTCATTTACTCATTTATTTGTTCATTAATTCATTCATTCATTTATTAATTCATTCATTTACTTATTTATTTATTCATTTAATCACTCATTTGTTATTTATTCATTTGTTTTTTTATTTGTTTATTTATTTATTCATTAATTTCCTTATTCATTCATTTATTCATTCATGTATTCGTTCATTCATTTACTTATTCATTCATTTACTCATTTATTTGTTTAATCACTCATTCATTCATTCCTTCATTCATTTACTCATTCATTCATTTACTCATTCATTCATTCATTTACTTATTCATTCATTCATTTACTTATTCATTCATTCATTTACTTATTCATTCATTCATTTACTTATTTATTCATTCATTTACTCATTCAATTGTTTATTCATTTGTTTTTTGTTTATTCATTCATTTACTTAATTATTTACCTATTTATTCATTCATTTACTTATTCATTCATTTACTCATTTATTTGTTTATTTATTCATTTGTTTATTCATTTGTTTTTATTTATTCATTAATTTATTTATTCATTTACTTTATTTATTTATTTATTTATTTATTTGTATTTATTTATTAGATTTTTCATTCATTTACTTATTCATTTGTTTGTTTATTCATTTGTTTATTTATTTATTCATTCATTTACTTATTCATTCATTCATTGTTTGACAGTATGACAATTCATTCATTGTCATACTTATTCATTTATTTGCTTATTAATTCATTTACTTATTATTTATTTATTTATTTATTTGTTTATTTATTTAATGTATTCTGTTTTCTTTGGTGTTTTGTTTTGTTTTGAAATTGATCAATAAAATAACTGACATTACATATATAAATCTTTACTTTAGTTAAATTCACAGTGTGCAAAATCACTGTCATTACATTTTCAGATCTATACACACAAAATGTCTGGCCATTAAATATGATGCTTTTGCACAAGCATATGAGCTTCCTTTTGCTTTAAAACCAGATTTGTTTGTGTTTTAACACCATTGCGTAGTTCTCAAACTCAAATTTATGGATGCTAATTTGAGTCAAATCTGTGTTTATTTCAGCAATGCAAACTATAGCCACTTCATTTCCTATGCCTATTCCTATGGTATATTATTGCAACTCAGTAGAGTGTCCAAGGTTTTTTTTTTTTTTTTTTTTTTTTTTTTATTTTATCTAAGCCACATGTTACCGAACCTTTATTTTTATTTTATTTTATTTTTTGCTTTATTTTATTTATCTAAGCCACATGTTACCAAATCCTCATATTTTGTGGTTAAGTGCTTGCTTCCAGCCAAGATCTGATTTGGTTTTGAGATTTTTCTGCATACTTCATGAATTGATTAATCTGAAGACTTCTAATGTTAGGAATGGGTGGAGAGACAAAATGACTCTCTAAAGACTGAGAGTTTAGTTTTGCGACCTTCCTCCATTTCTTATTTTATTTTGTCAAGGAAAACCCCTGGAACTTATTGGGGGGAAATAACAGCTCAGATCACAACGTCAACAGCTGTAAATTTCAAATCTGTGCATTATTCTCTCTTTCTCTTTTTTTTATCTCTCGGTCTCGCTCTCTCTCCCTCTCTCTTGCCAAAGCATTTTAACTATAAATTCATAAAAATATGGAACATATTTACATCATTGAAGTAATAATAGTGACAGATAATTTGACAGAAAAAGGAAACAAAACAGACAATACAGTACCTATTATAATATTTACAAAAACAGTGTATAGTATTTAAAATAAGGCAAATTAATTAAGTGTATGAATCATTTCTAATTGTGGGGATGGTGTACACACATTTTGCAGCCAGTTTAGCTGTCATGTCCTCCTCTCCAAGTATATAGTGAAGTTTTGGGAGTCATTTAGTGCAAAGAATCAATCATTTAACGTTTTAAATGGGGGGGAGTTACGTATGTGTGTTCATGTGCTTGTGTGTGTCTCAGCAGGTTACTTTACTGAACAGCCCAATTAGGTGAACGTGACCCTCATGCAGATGTCAGGTGCTATAAAGTACACAAACACAGGCCTATTAGCGCTTTTAAAAACACACCACACACACTTTGCTCTCAGAAAAATGCATGTACAGTATGTGCTTGGCCTACAATTAACACTCGACAAATTGAATTCTGTGTTGACGAATTATTCAACACTTGGCTTTAATTAATTCTAACAATTCCTGAGAATGTAATATGGTGAATTAGCGTGAATATCAGAGTACAGCGATTGCATAATTTAAATCTGCTTAGTGAAATTTAAAGCTGTTTAGTGATGCAACGATTATAGATTTTTGTTGTACAATTATAGTCTGAGGAATAATCACAGTTATCACGATTATTATGCATTTATTAATTTCAAAACACTACAAGTTTAGAAAAATCACATAAAAACTCCTTATATTTTAAAGTGTTATTTATTGCTGCTCAGTAACCAATTAATACAGCATAAAATAATAAATAAATAAAAACTTTGGACTTAATTTTTTTTTACATTTAAACACAAGCAATAATTTTACACTGAAAATAAATAACAGAACAATGAATAAATAAATTAAAATACTAAATTCAAAAAATAGTATTTGTCTAATGTAAATCTAATGTAAGTATTTAATCATGTGTAATGGAATGTATTGGAGGTATTTTCCTTTTAAAGAGAACAAATGTAGTCAAAGACTGCTGAACCTCCGGTATTTTCATTTTTTGACGCAAGTAGAAATGTGTATATTCCATACAAAGTATGAAGCTGATCTGTTAGTTCTTATCACGTGACTTGCGATGCGCTTGCCGCATTCTGAAAAGTTTAGATGTTTTTAACTAGGTGCGCCTGGAAAGTGTGAGCGCGTCACTCCCTATATGTGCACGCAAGTCATGCTCCTCCATTGGAAATAAAGAACTTGCACATGCAAAAGATGCAATATATGAACGGCCCTTAGTTATTACATAATCCAGTGTGCGTGCGTATTTGTTTACTTTAAGCAGTTTTGTTCTGTGCAGAAACGCGGTTTGGGGAGAAGCCTTTACGATTAATTAACCATGATGAATTAAAGCGCGGTTAATAGTGAAATTGGTTAATCGTTGCATCCCTAGTGCTGTTATGTTTTTTACTTGAGCGGTTTATGATAACAAAGTTTTCAGTGTCTTGGAGGGACTCAGTTCACACACAGTAAATGATTCACACAAACCTTGCAAATGCTCAAGTGTGAGTCACTTATAATGTGCATTTAAGAATTAAAAATTCTGGAGAATGATTTATAAGCCTGTTGTTCATAAAGAGAAATGTTTCACAAAGTTTCCTTGCAGTTTTCTGCCAAAATAAAGGCTTCACATTTAAATTGTAGGCAAATAAACACAAAAACACCCATGATTTTATTAATTTTTTTGTTAAGCAATAAATAATAAATATTACTTTTATGATTTTGTTGTTAATATCTAAAATTATTTTACTGATAATATATAAAACATTTTTTTGTCTAAAGTAAATTTGCAATTAGATGTGTTGCCCTAATTATTTCATCTGCGCTTATAATAATCAGCAACAGAAACTGTGGAAACACTTCATTTTAAAGTGTCTTTGTTACACGTTCCATGTACGTACTATAATAATTACAGTTAATTATGCATTATTGCATGCAACTAACCTTAAACCTAACCTGCATTCTGCTATACAGTAAGTGCATTAATTAATCACTATTACTCAATAGTTAAATATTTAATAGTACAGTTGAATTCAGAATTATTAGCCCCCCTGTTTATTTTTTCCCCCAATTTCTGTTTAACAGAGGGAAGATTTTTTTCAACACATTTCTAAACATAATAGTTTTAATAACTCATTTCTAATAACTGATTTATTTTATCTTTGCCATGATGACAGTAAATAATATTTTACTAGATATTTAAAGTGACATTTAAAGGCTTCACTAGGTTAATTAGGTTAACTAGGTAATTCTGCAAGTTATTGTATAACGATGGTTTATTCTCTAGACTTTTAAAAATATATATAGCTTAGAGAGGCTAAATATTTTGACCTTTAAAATGTTTTTTAAAATATTAAAAACTGCTTTTATTCTAGTCAAAATAACACAAATAAGACTTTCTCCAGAAGAAAAAATATTATCAGACATACTGTGAACATTTCCTTGCTCTGTTAAACATCATTTGGGAAATATTTTAAAAAGAAAAATGTAAAAGTGACATAATGTGTCATTTAAAATGAGAAATGTTTATTTAGTAATTTAAACATTATATTTTAGACTTTAAAGGCAAGTGAAGCTATAATGAAGTAAATAGTTCTAAAAACAACTGGGGGGAAAATTCTTGTTTAGGATTTCTTTTCTCTTTTTTGTCTATCTGTTCATGTTATATCATGTCATGGCAACCAACTGAGACAGGACTGCAGCTGGTTCAACCGGCCTCGTGGTTTGTGAAGTCAGATGATATTGGTACATTAGCAGTCAAAGGTGTTGTTAAAAATCTCTTCCCATGATGATGCAGTGACAACATCATAGAAGAATTCTCTTTTTTTGCGCACTGTCTCTCTTTATGTCTTCCATCTTTCGTTGGCCACTATGTGAAGTAAAAAGAGAACGCCTATTTTTTGTTTTACAAATATTTGGGCGAAGAGTTCAGCATGGTTTTGATTTCACAATGTCAAAGGATAAAAATGTGTTTTGTGGTAGAGGCTGAATGAGTCATGGGCCTTTACGGGAGTTCATTCTTGTTTCCCCCAAAATGTACTCATTGTCAGATGTGAATCTGTGCTGGATATCAGACTGGTGTTTATTTCCTTAGAAAATAAAGCATCAGTGACCATCATCATGGCTGAATTACAGATATGCGTTCTGTGCAGTGTTTGTTAAGTTTAAAAAGTAATTTATTACTAATGACATCATTAAAATTGCATTTAAATTACTTTTCAAATGACTTTATCTGAAAAGTATTTATTTACTCAATGAGTAATTAATTAATTGAATCAATCTAAAAAAAATCCACATAAATAAACATATACAATAGGTAATAAACTCTTAATTGAAAAACAAGACCTTCTGATTCTGTTTTAAAAACACGGACCAGGGTGGGGCCAAGTCGGAGCGCTCACTCTGGTCCACCGAGCTCTGCGTTGGTTGGGGAAATTCCAAATTGAACCAAAACAAACGATTACAATTGACTTAAGATTGGCAATGAAAATTCGGGACATTGCAACCTGCAGGATCCTTGGAATTAAAAAGAAATTACTTAAAAATGTTAATTTTAAACAATATATGAATCAAACACAAATAATTTCAAAAAAATGACATTACATTTCATACTGTACATACAGTACCTTATATTCACAAACATTCCTAAAACATTGCATTGTTTCTTAAGCATGCATTGTCAAAAAAATAAATAAATAAATAAAATTGAAGTTATTTATTGGAATAAATGGAAAAGTAAAATGGCAGTAAATTTGGTACGTTACTGATTGTGTCTATATCCTTTAATAACATTGTATGCTAGCATTTTGCTGATAATTCTGTGATTTAATGATTTATGTGTTCAATATAATATACTGAAACCGACATTCTTCTATGACGCTCACTGTTGTTTTATATCTTGATCTTGATGATTCTTTGTTTCAACATTTCAATAATTTTCTGATCTCCTTCCATCTATTTTTGCACAGGTCCCCAAAGCAAATCTTAAAAAGTGAAAAAAAAGTGGCAGCCATATGCGCCATCATTTGAAGAGTTTGACAGTTGGCTTACAAGACCCACATTCATTTCTGACAGAATTGGGTTGTTTGTAATTAATGACCGCTTTGCTGAAGTGCATTTTACACTGTATGTCGAGATTCACAATGGCTACTCTCATAGAACTGTTCCTTTTAAAATGTAGACCCTGTCATTTATGGTGTTGTGAACATTTGACGCATTGCAGGTGTGACTCCATCCGATTCCAGTCATCCAAGTTGATGTCCTCCCTACATTTCCATTTTAGAATGATTATGTTTAATGGAGTTAAAGTGAGTCCCTTGTATCCAGGCGTTCTGGCTGGGAGGTTACAGATTTAAATCAACTCACTGGGGTTCCACTTCCTCTGACTCTTTGAGTTCCCCCACATCACAGTCCAAAACATCTTGAGAAGTCATGAGAAAAGAGACATTCTACAAATCAGAGACATTCTAATTGCAGTTCAGTTTTCTTGAGTTTGAATGTAAAATATAATCTGAGAAGTTGTGATATTTTACGCTCAAAAAAGCCAGACCTTAGAAATCTTGTGAGTAATCTAATCCACTTAGGCCTTTTTTCCATGTATGGATGTATCAATATGCATCCAAATTTGTCACCCTTTTATTCTGCCATACAACGACAAGGTGAAGTAACTACATATTTCGTCAAAGATTTTATTGAAGCCTAAAATAGGTTTTGTGACATATATTCTGTCTTGAAACAAAACTTAGGTTCCATTTTGGGTCCCACTTATAAATGGCCTTAACTAATATGTGCTTACACTGAAATTAATTAATTTGTTAGAATGTACTTATTGTGTAAATACATGTTTTGACATTGTACTTATACTTGATTATATACATGTATGTAATTACATTGTTGTTAGTTTCTGTAATTACATTTAGAATTAGGCTATTGACCAACACTTACACCTTAACGGTTAACATAGATATATACATTAGATGTCGCCTACCCTGCTGTTGTCTATTAGAAGGAATGCGTCAATAGAGCCACCATTTTAGTACAGGGTATCGCTCCTTTGAAATGAATGCGGGACCAAGGTGCAGTGGAGGACTGTGGCCATCAAAAGTCAGTGATATACACATATACACCTATATCTGATCGGGAGTTTTCCCAGTGGTCAGTATGCAAATATTTTTTGAAATTACTATCACTTTTCTACTTTGATGGATGTGACCACATGGGCATTGCCAACAAAGAGTGTGTGTTTGTGTGCATGGAAATGTATTATCCTCCCTCCCTGTTTAATTTGATTTAATCCGAGTCCTGAAACACACCCCCTCTCTTGCTTTCACTTCTCATTTTAACGGAGGGAGTGATTCGTTTGTAAATGAATCCCCGTTATGAACGACTCGTTCACTTAGCCGGCGATAATACAAGTTTCACCGCAGCATCTTGTTGTTATATATTTTATAACATTGTTTGCTTATTTTATTCAACAAAACTAGCATAAGCCTAGAATTTAGTGCGAGTTGGTGCTCATTTGCCTTATGATGAATGCAGTAGGTTACTGTATTATCATCAATAATGTGACTTGTTGAGCACAGAAGTTCATAACATACAAAAACATAAAACACGAAATCTTACATATGAAATGTTCTGCCTTTGTGCTTTGTTGTCTTTGTTTGCTCGTTACTACAGCCGTACAGCGTCCGTACACAGCGCTAAAGTCCAGCGTCTTCACATTGGCACACTGTCTTGACTAGTGCGGTTGAATGGCATTTCTGCTGGGAGCACTGTACAAATGTGGCGGCCTATTGACACATACTCAGGGTCCCTATGTGATATTTAGTGTATATATCTATGAACGGGTAAGGCTTAACCCATCCCTAAACCTAGCCATACCACCAAACCCGTCCCCCACCAGAAGTCTTCTGCAATACATTACGAACACAGTAAATACATTGTATTTATTTTTTGATGTAATTAAGGTCACTTAATATAAAGTGGGACCCCATTTTGTCCTATTTTAGAGAAACAAGAGTGTTAAAATTGGCATAAATACAAAATCCAAGCTGGTGTAAAAACATTTTATTCAGTTTCAGTGTTGGCATAGTTACTGCACTGTGCCTATGTAGTAGTGTCGTCTGCATACTGGAATTTCTCTACCAATTGGTACTAACATTTGAGCGCTGTTGAGTGCATACTTAAACACCTCTGACTGGCCATTGTGTTCACATGCTCAACATGAATGAATGTAGTGAGGTGGCATTCACGTCCAGTCTAAATTTGATACATTTCAGTAACGATTGGTACCGAAATTCCAGTATCATGACAACTCTACTACATTATGTAGGGCAGTATTGTGTCTGTTTTCACAGAAGCACAGCTACAAACTTACTGAATGAACAAACTTATGTTATGTGGCTTACAAGCAAGCAGTAAGCAGGCAAATAATCTGCCCCTCTACCATGAAAAACACATATTTTGCGAAAGGCCATTGATTGGCCAGCCGTTCACTGCAATCCACTTGATTAGAAGAAACCTGTTCCCCAACTGATCTGGTTTCCCCACCATTTTCTCCATTTCTGGATATGATGAAGCCAGGGTCCCTTTGCCTCTGACACCTTCGTTTTGCTTAGTTGGGGTTGTTAACTATGCTGTCTCATTTTTCATGATGCAACAGTTGTTCATCGGTATTCAACAAGTATTCATCAGAAAGCTGCACATACTGTAACTAATGCCCAATTTCCATTGAGCAGTAAAGTACAGTACAGTTCAGTACAGTACAATATTATTAGGTACAAGTTACCATGATCAGACTTGCATTTTCATTGCCAATATTATTCTTCCTTGGTAGGCATGACAGAAAATTGTGATGGATGTCATTCTTACTTGAAGAAAAAAAGCTGGACTCGCTGTTTACCTATATCATCATTTGCATGTTCAAGTAAAAAAAAATGTATATGCGCAGCAAGTGCACGCAAATAGAGAGAGGAAGCGACACCCCTTGTGCTTTTTTATGTGTTTAACAACAATGGAGGACATACAGCAAATCCTGATTTTGCATCTTGGCATGTGGCCCATCGTCATAAAAAGATGACAAGCTTTGTTTTGAGCATACAGTATACAGTATGACTGTGGCAGAACTAAGCCGAAAAGAGAATGAATGAATGAATGAATGAATGAATGAATGAATGAATGAATGAATGAATGAATGAATGAATGAATGAATGAATGAATGAATGTTTTAAATGCGTATTTAAAAATAGTGCGTCCTTTGTTGTCATCTTGCTGGCTTGCACATGTATGGTTTGATATTTTAGTACCTCTGACAGAGGAAACAGAGATAAATGCATAATGTAGTGTACTGTACCAAACAGCTCTGCTCAGTAAAAATGAACCATAAGTCTAACGTAGAGCTTACGCTCAACATTTTTACTTCTGTCGTGGTGCAACGGGCCCCTGGCCCAATGTAATTTCATTTTTTCCAAGAAAGTATCCTACAACACACTCCATTATTTCTCTTCTGATGGACCATAGTTACCTCATATGATGTTTCAGGTGGGCCATTCATGTTGGGATTGAAGGATGACATGTGGGGGCCTAGTGGGCCGAGGCTCCTTGTTTCAGTACTTAGGAATGTATTGTTTGCTTGTCATTGTGCTCTCAGGCTCAGAGGGAGGATTTTGTAGTTTTCAGATATAAGATTTTGAAGCAAGGCCAGTTCGGCTCTCTCTAGAGAAAGAGAGTGTGTTTGTGTTGGGCAGAACAGCTCTGCTGAGCTCAATGGGGACGTTTTTCATTGCAAATGAAATCCATCCTCAAGGTTATTAGATTTTGGAGTTTTCTAATACACACAAATGATAACACAAGCACGTAGTCGCACTAAAACTCACACGAACACACACAAGCATGTTGATATGTATATCAACAGTCCATCCTTACGTAAACTAAGGAGTTTTCCTTAGTTTTCGTTTTTTTTTGTTCCCTATTTATCAGGGTTCATCACAGTGGAATGAACCGCCAACTATTCCAGCATATGTTTTACGTAGCGGATGCCCTTCCAGCTGCAACCTAGTACTGGGAAACACCCATACACTAACATTCTCACACACACTCATACACTTTTGTTTATTCAATTGACCTACAATGTATGTCTTTGGACTGTAGGGAAAACCGGAGGAAACCTACACGAACACAGAGAAAACATGCAAACTTCACACAGAAACGCCAACTGGCCCAGCTGGGACTCGTACCAGCGACCTTCTTGCTGTGAGGCGACAGTGTTAAGCAGCTGATGTATTTAGTGTCATGTAGCTGATGTATTTAGTTAAAATTAGTGATGCACCGATACCATTTTTTTTGGAACCGATTCGATCACGATACCAAAAAATGTATATAAAAATGTGCCGTTTTTTAATTTATTTATTTATTTATTTTTAAACCTAATACATTTTCTATAGTTCTGGTGCTCAAATAATATATCTTCTTTAGTAAAAATAACAGACTTATAGGCCTACATTATATGACAGATGACACAATCTAACTAAAAACATGATGCTTGCTATAAACTATAGGCTATATTATCTGAGCATTCGTTATGACATTGATGTGATCTGTTGTGGTCCAGCTTATGTTTCTTGTTTAATATTAGGATTTTTCTTTGAAATCTGTAATTGGTTACCACTATTGACCCTAATCATTGGTAAAATAACCAGCTTTTTACCAAAGCCTGATATTTTCCTGCAGGTTTTAAGCAGGCTAAACTAAACTGTACTTAATAAACGTTCCCTCGCCTAAACTCACCGCGAGTGAGATGGAGAAACAGAAAGCATGTCTGAAAAAATATTTTTTGTCTGAAAAATTATCTTTTTGAAACACATTTCGTTTAGTATAATTTGTTGGTTATTTAATGTATTTTTGTTGGTCAGTTATTTACAAAATAAACAAGAATATTTGAGGTGACGTTGATATGCTTCAGCACACAAACTGACAAAAGGGTCTGTTAAATAAAATATTTATATATATATATATAAAGTTACAGTGAAATATTTACAGTTTCAGAGTAGCCTATATTAGGCTAAATAATTTTGTTAATGACAATCTATGTTGCGCCCGTCAGTTTCACTTGTATTAATTTAATCAACTACTTTGACCACAATGAGCCAGGCTTTACAAACTATTAGCAGCACTTAAAGTATTCCTCTTGCAAAAATAAACTCAGTCAGAATGATAAGAGAACAGAAACTCTTTATGAGAATAATCTTACGGAGCGGCGCACATCGCTTCTGCGCAGCTGGTGCGCTTGATGCATCACTGAGACACAGCGCGCAGCCCTCCGGTATCTGCGGACACTTTCAAAACAGCAGCACAAAGAGAAGAAATCAGTGCGTTGATGACCTGTCCAATGTATTATTGAGCCTTTTCTAATTTAAAGTTTTAGGTAGGCCTACTGTGTGTGAATAGCAGGTAATAACCCTCTCTACTCCAGTGTTGCGAATGCGATCTGCTGATCTAACAGTCACAGCGCAACATGATGTAGAAACAGCAATAAACTCCATGTTACGGGTCAAAATGAAGCCATTTAATGCAGAACTAAATGTATTTTTCTACTGATGATTAAAACAATTAGTCTTGGAGAGTTTTTCGTGTTGTCATGAACGCGACACGCAGTTTGAATTGTGAATGAATGGAGAATGATTGACAGTCACAGCGGCGGGAAGCGCTGAAGTGAACATGAATTTAACCTCTTGAATATTCATCTGTACATCACATTAAACTATAGAATGGCTTCAGAACATTTGGGATATAGTAGGCCTACCAGACAACTTTCCAGTGCCTAATAGGCTACCTTCATGGCTTTTGTTGGCTTATAAATTACACAGAATATAGTGCACGCGCAAGATCGGATTTGGATCGGTACCAGCTGGCCGATACCCGATCCATCAAAAATATACAGTATCGAACCGATATCTAATCCAAGTTAAAATGAAATGACCTGTTATAATAAATATTATAATACATATACATAAACCGTTAACATCCTTCTCTCACACCGCATTCAACTGCCATTCTTGTTCATAGTTTAGTCACATCCCGTTTAGACTACTGTAATTCCTATCTGTTTGGCCTCCCTAATAAAACCCTTCATAAATTACAACTGGTACAAAACGCTCCAACCTGTATTATCATCACACCCATTTTAGAACAGCTTCATCTTTGAAAGCTTCCCATCTTTTTCAGAATTAATTATAAAATACTTCTCACTTTTAAAGCCATCCACAATCTTACTCCTCCATACCTTTCTAGTCTTGTTTATATCGCCACACCTTCTCGAACACTTAGGTCTTCTTCTTCCATTCACCTCACTGTTCCCCCTGTCTGCCTTGTCACCTTGGGGAGCATGCAAATGAAATCCTCCTGATCTCTGTAATCTAAACTCTCTTTTACAATTTAAATCTAAACTCAAAACACATCTGTTCAGAACGGCCTATTCTCTATAACTCAACTGCACTTTTTAAAAATTGTGTTGTATTCTATCGACTTTTATATTGTGTTTTTATTTGAACTGACTGTTCTTGCTGTCCTGTACGGTGACCTTGAGTGTTGAGAAAGGCGCCTTTAAATAAAATGCATTATTATTGTTATTATTATTATTATTATCATTATTGTTATTATCATTATTATTATTATTAATATTATATTAACCGAATACAACTATGTAACTGATAAATTAGTCAAATCTGGTTGTTTGAAGAATGGTAGATATGTATATAAGTATATAGGTATATAAGTTTTAAATTACGATTATTTTTTTCTATAATCTTTTACTGTGCATTAGTTTCATTCTTCTGCTGAAAACTAAATTCTGAAAAATCTTGGTAACCAAACAGTTGGTGGGAACCACTGACTCTCACATTAGAAAGCAGTCTTGTTATTAACAAGATTTGGATGGATGGATGGATGGATGGATGGATGGATGGATGGATGGATGGATGGATGGATGGGTGGGTGGGTGGGAGGGTGGGTGATTGGGTTGGTTGGTTGGTTGGTTGGTTGTATATAAACTATTGTAATACTAAAAAACATTTTAAAAACATTTTCAAAATCTGTATTATAAGTTACCTGTTGTCCAATATATACTTGAAGTCAGAATTTTTAGCCCCCC